>VZTI01002336.1:1251719-1303065 GCA_013397865.1 Struthidea cinerea | reverse complement strand
ATTAAAATAAATAAATAAATAAATAAATAAATAAATAAATAAATAAATAAATAACAATATCAAAACTGTTCTCTTCTTCCAAAAACAATTATCACAATTTTTCGGAAGTCTTTAGGACTCTGTGACCTGGGTGAACAACTGTGAAAAACGAAGACCAAGTGATGAATAGCTGGAATGATTAGTTTGCAAACAAATCATCAGCTGAGTATCACTTGTCCAAACTATTCACCAAATATTTATAGAGTAAGAAAGTAGCATTGCTTCATGAACAGTGTGATTAGATGTGGCATGTGGGATGAGTCAAGGAGATGGGATAGAGATGATAAGCCAGATTTAGTGTGATACCCAGAAATGGAGACAAGACGTGCTTTCCCTGGGGCCTTTCAGACACTGATGTAGCAATCCACCCGAATATCCATAGGATGAAATCATCCAACTTTCATGGACTCAAATTCATGTAGAATTCATTCACTCTCATAATGCACTAAAAAAACCAGCAAGTTTTTAGAATTGGTACCACAAATTAAAAAGTCTTTTATGATTTATTTTTCCATTACCAATCCCAGGTAACTCTGGCCTTGCTATCCTCTGGAAGTATGCCTCATATTCAAAATTGTGTTCTGGAACATTTTTTCCTCTTACACTACTTCTGGAATTTTGGAAACATATCTCAATAGAATACAACTTTCAACCTTACCTGGTATGTTCTTTCAGATCATTAATGAAGATATTGTGAAAATGGAATGTAATACATGGCTCCAATGTGTTTTTAGGAAACTTCCAAGAGATTGCAGTGACTTATATTGCTATTCTGATAGCAGTGCTTAAATGCTGTAAAAATACTTTTAAGTGCTAATTTAAGACCTAATCTGAATTGTTCAGAGTAGCAGAGCTGCCATAATATTTTTAGGTAAGAAAGGCAAAAAATAATCAAAAGTAAATTTCTGCATATCATTGAAAAGCTCAGTTTTTAATTGCAAAATTGAAAGAGTATGTTTTTCAGTGAAATCTTCACTATTTTGTTTAAAACATTTTGCCACTGGGTTTCTCAGGAATCCTAGCTTTGATGGGAAAAAAAGAGATGGTATTTCTAAGGATTTCAGATTTTGCAATACATTTTGCCAATTCATTAACAGAGATATTAACATCTGGTCGTGTGTATTTACTTTGTTTCCGCAGGTTTCTGCCAGCACACGGATTTTGAATTCAATAATGTCACGGTGGTATAATGGCACAGTAGAAGAGAAAGTTGTGGTATAATCTGCTCCCTCCTGACCACAACGTTTAAGTTAAGCACAATTTTGCTTTCTCTTGCATGTCACTTGCTTTATGATGTAGAAAAAGAATTATGCAACTGCTGTGTCAGACTTCTGAGTAAATGCGTTATGGAAGGCCATGTGTGCTCCACCCAGTTAAAATCCAAGTTTGTTCTCACACCAGGTGTGGATGGGCCATATGTGCACTGAGGCACAATCTCATTTGGTAAGAACGGGCAAGAGTCCATAAAGTTTATGGGGCTCTGTGAATATATACAAGGTTCTCCTTGGAGTTTCCTGTTAAAAACCTTCTGCTCCTTCAGAAGGATTCTGCATTTAACAAAGGTGAATTCAGAGACAGAACTTTTGCACCTGCTACTTTTTGTCCCATAAATTAATTCCAGGTTCACTGCTAGGATTAAGGTTGGGAAAAATGCTTGTTGAAGAAGAAGGATTTTGGCAGGAAATCTGAAAACACAGAATCATATCCTTGATGGACCAAACTTCATGTAGGGCATTTTCGCCTCTTGGACCACAGCCAATACTATGATACAAACTTTGAGGAATGATCTCTGACAGAGTGGCAAACACAGAATGCATTATTTCTTCTAATACATTTATTTTTGTCAGTTGCGACCAAATATATTTCCAAATCTATGGGTATATTTACTTACACACAAAGTTTTGACCTCTTTAACTTCCTTCTGTGATCAGTTTCCCAGTAAGAGCTTGTAATCAGGGCGCATCTATAGCAAAGTTAAAAATAAAAAAAAGCCTTGAGTTTTTGAACTCCAACAATTCCTGAAGTAGTTTTAATGAAGGAATGTTCTGGTTTTTAATTTAAGATGAAATGCACACAATTTGTACTGAAATGGTATACTTATTTTGAATGTTTGAAGGATGGTATTTATAAAGGCTATTTTGAGCATTAAACTATTGTGAAATTCAGTTTACCAAAGCCTACGAACTTAAGTCCTCCCTGTCGTTCATGGAGACAGATCAATATCTCCAGATGGTGACTCTGAAAAACTTTGCAAAATATTAGCATAGGATTATGTGGATATCTTCTACGGTGGCAAAGCTTTGTTTGTTTTTTAAATGGTGTAAAGAATTCTGGTGAACAAGTAAGATACAGAAAAAAAAACCACCCACTAATTTTGTGTATTTTTTATATAATGTAGGAAAACCCCAATCCTTTGCAGGATATTTTTGTGGGCTGATGAGCATAAGCTGTGCTGATGAGTTGAATTAAATGCAGCCCCTGAGGTAAGAAAATGTGCTCACCCCACACAGACCGTGTTCACAACACCAGCAGAGCTGCATGTTTGAGTATCTGGGATCCTCCAGCAGATCCGAGATTGAAAGAGGGATTTATGACAATAGCCCAGTGGATTATAACAGATTTTCATTACAGGAAGTATTCAATTTTGACGAGTTCTTCTTAGAATTAGTGACTTGAGCTTACTAACTTCCTCTTTTTGGTTTCACAGTTTATGCCACTGTGCCTGTTACCATAGATACAGTGTGGTTGTTTCCATGGGAACACGTGGTGTGCCATAAACAAACAAAGTACAGAGCCGTAACTTCAGTTCAGTGTCATTATTCTACGCTACCCTTAGCAAAATGTAAATATTAATTGAAAGACAATGTGAACAACATTTAACATTTTTTATGGCATATTCAAGTTGTTATTTAAACATGCATTTTAATGAAAATCCAGCAAGGCAAAGCTATCAGGTCTTTACAAAAGTGTGAGATAATAGTTTAAGAAGCTTAAAAACCCAGTTCTAGCTCCCCTTTTTCTCTGATCTCATAGCTTTACCTCTGGGTCTCAGATTTCACCTGTATGAAAAAAGGATAACAATATTTACTTGCTTTTAGAAGTCAGATGAAATAGTTATGTTTCAAGAAATTTTTTTAAGTAATTGCTGTTTAATGTTATTATTGTTATTTTTATTATTGAAACTAATTATTTGAATGACAAGACATAATCCAAAATATAATTCTCATAAGAGAAGATCTGTTAATTGAAATTAAAACAGTCTCACCTGAAACCACACCTGGCTTAAAAGACAAGTTGTGTATGACCCTGAGCTTCTGATATCCTTAAAATATCAGTCTCAACATTTTCAATTATTAAAATATTGCAATTATAGAAAACAACTTTTTTTTTGTCTAAGCTACACAAGCACAGAGTGCATCTGATTCCTACCACAGTCCAGTTAATGTCATTCAAAATTGTTCATGTCTTTAAATTTCAGATAAGAAGAATCTATTTTTAAGATGGTCCAAGTGTTGGTGTCCAATTCTATATATGCACATGGGCTTAGAAAGAGAAAGTCAGGTTTTTTTTCTGCATCTGACTTGACAAAGCATGATGAAAAAGAAGGTGTAAACCTATGTGATTATTGAGACTGCATAAATGTCACACACATTAGTCATATAAGAGAATTTACATTTAAAGAGTGCATTTACAGAATGGAAACAGAAGTACAGTCACAAGAGCATTTATCTTTCAGTGATAGTAGAAATATATAGATTAAACCCCACCTAGGTAAATAAAAAAAATTGTGATTTTAGAATTAAGCTCCACTGAACATCCATGAAACCATCACCTGACAGTTCAGAGTGTGAAAAACTCATGTCAGCTTGGAAGTCCAACACTGGGAACATCTGAGATCCCCTATCAACCAGAAGCGGAATCACCCTCCCCAGCAGCTGCTCTCTGTTCAAATCAGACAGGAACTGCTGAGCAAGGATGTTGGGGACTACCAGAGGATGTGTAAAATTTACATTTGTGAGCCAGCCTTGGCTATTGAGAGAATGACGGATCTTTTCATTCAACTTCTGTATGATTTTATTAATGCAGCATCAGTTGATTCTCTCTATTGCCATGGACGAAAGGCTGGAGACCTGATATTGTCTCTGCCTGAGGGCTGAGGGAAGGCAGGCTCAAGAACTTAATTCCTGTCCATTTCCCTAAATATGACAGGGATATTCCTCAGCATACCTCTGTTTCTGGGACAGGATATTAGCCACAAGCTGTCTCCCAAGCAACCTCCAGAGATAGCTCTTCCAGCGAGCGCTGCCCAAGACACTTCCCTTTTCCAGCGTGGTTCTCGTTCTCAAACTTCAGGGACCTGCCTCTCTCAGAGTTACTTTGTGAGGCACAGCAATAACTGTTCACTGCAGTTAAACTGCCTAAGTGAAGGCTGCTGAAGTGTGTGGTTACAGTTCATTAGAGGAGAGTGCATTTTCACCCCATTTCCTGGAGGTTGTGTTCTCACTGACACATGCCTCCGGGTGATACAGCCAGAGCCCAAGTCAGCAATCCAGGAAATGTCACTTACAAAGATTGCTCAGTGGAAAACACACAAAATCAGTGTCTCTTATGTCACTCCTTTATTTAGTTGACCCAAATTAATAATTTTCTGATTTTTTTTTCTGATTTGGTGTGGTGTCTGTGGGGATAACGATACTCAAAGCATTGGAGCAGAGCTGTGCCATGCATGTTGCACTATTCTTTCCCAAAAATAGATACATTGGAGCAGACCTGTGCAGGGCACATTGCAGTATTCTTGCCTGGAGAAAGGTAATCCTGGTAGCCACTGCAGCCTGCTTGGCAATTACCCCAAGCCTGATGTGACTATATCTTATTCTGCTTTCTCCACACAAATGTCCTAGAAGTCTTAATATCTGAGGTGGCTGGGTGCCTGCTTTGCTTCTTTTTTATTTTTGCACTACAAGAAAGGAGAAGAGAGGAATAGGACAGCAGATTGTTTTAACCCATGCTCCACTTTCAATTCCTGCACTGCTATGATATTTCAAACTTTCTTTGTCACAGCTGAGCCACATTTCCCAAAACTGTTGTATCACAATAGCTAGTAGCTGATTTAAAATCACCTGTATGCAATGTATTGCATTAGCCTAAGCTTTGTTAAATACTAAAGAGTAAAATTCACATAGTTTTTGTTACTGAAAATTTCAGGCAAGTGAGTGCTGTGAAGCTAAAATGCTGAGAAAGCAGAAAGAAATCCCAAAAGTTCTCAAAGTCTCTTTAAATCTCATGAGTCAGTGTAGGGAATCTTGGCTTACCTGAGTACTGACCAGTAAAGCAAACTTCAGGTCTTCTTTCTCTACTGCACCTCATAAAATAGCCTTGTAAAAAGTAGAATTGCTGAAAATGGACTTTCCTAATCGCAGCAGGCAGGGAAAAGAAAAAAAAAGGAGAAGCCATACGTATTTGTATTTAAATACATACAATTTCTAGGTGAAGAAAATACAAAGGTTTCTCTTTCCTTGAAAGCTCTGAAAATCCACTAGATAAATGTGTAACTCATACCAGGGCTTGGTAACACCATTATATGCTTTACATTTGAATCCCATGAAGAGCAGCCCCCATGATGAGATCAGCCCCCAGGAAGACAGAACCACAGTCACAGATGGCTGAAACAGCGGTCAGGTCTCAGCCCTCTCTCCCACCAGCTACAGAAGGGAACTGGAAGGTAACACAGAGTTATCCCTCAGCATCCCTGTCACATCTCATTCATAAAATGTTACGTACTCAAGTGGCACATTTGGATACCTCCCCACCTCACTCTTTCCCTTCTCCCCCACAGCTGGGCCCTGATCCCTCAGAACTGTGGGAAAATACAGAATTGTCCCTTTCCACTGCCCAGCCTGCATCCGGCATAAAAAGCAAGCTTCAAAGGAGATGTGGGACTTTTACCTGTCACTTCCAGGCAGCTGTGTCCCAAGCTCACAGGGGCATTATGTGCACATTGCCAAGCCTAGAATGCCAAACCCTCTCCCACCATGTCCCAGCACAGGGGGGTGGAGGCCAGCGTGGTGTGACCCTACTCCCGGCAGGAGGGCAGGCACTGGGGATGGTGCCCTCAGGGGCATTGTGATCCTAGCCACTGCTGTCTGCATGCTTGCCAGCTGGAATACACAGGGGCTGAAGTCATAGCTTCAGAACAGGCACTGACATGCTTTCACTGTCATGTACAATCCCCAAAGCAGTGTAAGTTGCCCCTAAAATGGATTTTACTGTTGTATGTTAGTCAGTAAAAGGAACCTCAGTCAAGACGTTAGCTTTGAGATTGAAATGAAAAATTGAAGAGGTGGTAGTGCTGAATAAAAGATGATATTAGCCATAAGGCATTTTAAAGAGATAAGAACACAAGGCTGGGATGTCAGGCTTTGGTGTATTCTGTATCTTGGGATCTTCTACTTATTTGGGTAAAACACCTTTGCACAGCAGATGGAATCTGATGTAATCCTGTCATCTGACTGTGCCTGTTTTCCTCTGCTCTCGAGAACATGTGAATTGCCCCAGTCAGGATCTACTTGTCCTAATCTGCATAGAGGGATCAAGGTTCCTTTGCTCAAGGACCCTGGATGTTTCTTGCATGACTCACACACTTCTAAGCAGCTAAAGGTAAAGGCGTTCTAAAAGACAGAGGCTGTCCCTCTGCAGAGAAAAGCTGACTAGAAAAAATTTAAGTGAAGGTGTCTAGGTGTTTTTAAAAATACATATACATGGGAGGAAATTGTTCAGTGCTTTTGCCATGAGGAGGCAACTTGTTCTTCAGTTTGGGCTGCTCTTTAGCATGAGAAAAACCCTTGTCTTAGGAGAAGGAGAGGACTAGAAAGAATTAGTGTCCGGCTGCTTAGGTGCACTTGGGCTTAGTCAGTGTTTGTACTGCAGTGTGTGGACTGACACCCAGCTCCTGCAGCTGAAGCACTCTGGAGTTCTGACTTCAGTGGATGTTGGGTCAGACTGAGCAGGAGAGTAAACAGCAAATCAACGTTAGTTGAGGTCACCCATACTTTGAGTAATTATGCAGCAGTGTAAATGGCAGGGCAAAACAAACATTGGAAACACAGCAGTTAAAAACAACTCGAGGAAAGAGGAACTATTCATTCAAACTAATGCTGTAACTGCTAGACATGGTTTTCAAATAAGCTGTCCCTCTTGAATTTGGCAGACAAGATCTTTTGGTTTCACAGGAAGCAGCAATTCTCATCGGAGCAGCTGTAGCCCAAGCTGCAGCAGTGATGAGACAGCTTGACAAATCAGGCCCTTTTAAGGTTACTGCCATTAAATTAGTCACTTGAAAACGCTAAATATCAGCTTGTAAGATGATCTTTTTAGTAGGCAAAGGCCTTTTAATTTTTATTAGAGCAATTAGTGCTTTTATAAGTCTCAAAATAAAATTAATCATTGTGGTAATACAGCATGAAATAACTCTCCTAGTTTCAGTCAGGCACAGGGATTTCAAGGAGGGTTTTTTGTTGTTGTTCATTTGCTTTGAGGGAGATGGTGTCTTTTTCCTCTCCATTTACAGCAAGCTTTATATGTAAGCATAGGTTTGGAGGCACAGGTCTCTGAAGGCAGTGCTGTGCTCAGGAGGGAAGCTCACCAAAAAAAGAATTCCTTTGCTTTTCTCAATCACATCTTCTCCTTTCATCTGAATACACATACAGCCCCAGTGCAGTCTCCCATGAAACAGTGAAATGACACATCCATATAAAAAAAAGAGATGTTAGAAAGGCATAATTACAACCCAGTCCCTTCACTGTCTCTCTTTCTCCTCCAAGACTAGTTCTACTTGGATAAATAGCAACGTTTTCCTTCATTTGCATTTTTAATGTCTTGTTTACCTTTTCCAAGCCATCAGGGTACAGAGCAGTTTTTAAATACTTTCTCAACATATTTTTAGCCATTGCAGTATAAAATGTGGGTTTTTTTCTGTTATCTGATATTTTTTAAATTAATCCCCTCATTTGTGTATTAAAAATTGCATACTTTTATTAATGCACACAATCACTTGTACAGTACTCCTTGTGTAAGTACAAAGCATCAAAGTCAAGGTACCAAATAAAAATTCCCTAATAGCTAAAGCATTGATTTTAGTTTACTTAACTGCAGAAGTTTAAGTTGTTATTTAACCACAACTCTTCGTTCTGTGTTTCTGCTTGACCTCAGTAAGTGGCTGCAATCCTCTTGTTCAGCCACTTCACAGTGAGTTGGCATTTCAGCTCAGCCTTTACGTGTCTGTTAACTTAATAACCCTACTTTTCCCCAAAATGTTGGTGGAATAAGGGCACAATTTCCCCAGATCTCCAGTGGGTATGGTGAGCCTTAAAAAAAACCGAGTGAATGCTGCTGGGCCCAGGAACAATAAACCAGTGCTGTGAGGTTCTTCAGAAGAAGAAGTCAGCTGTTAGAAGTCATGGCCTCTGATCTCACAAATCCTGACATGTGTTCTAAGTTCTCTACAAGTGAGAAATTGAATGGGATTAATCAAATTCATACACATAAGTATGTGGCTGTGCTTCCAGATGCATGACATAATAATGGCAGCAGAATGATACAATGGAATTATCCACATATTGCCAGAAGACCTCACTATTTGGGAGTTAAAATCCAGCAGTCAGTCATCTCCATTTTAAGGATTCTTTAGGAGCACATGAAACAACCAAACTAAAATAAGTCAAAGCATCATACTGTGAATGTAGTAATGATATTTCCATTTCAATATTTAAATAATCATTTAAATATTGCAACAACTTAAAGTATTTATGCACATGAACTCACAACATTTAATAATTGCATCACCGAGACATCAGTATGGGGTTAATTTTATTTAACTACAGAAATCCACAGCTCAGCTAGTCCTCAGCTTGCTTTGTGATTAATGGAGAGAAGTAGCCCTTGGAAAGCCTTTAGTGAATATACTGTCATAACAAAGGAGGAATTTGAGGTCTTTCCAGGCATCTCCACTGTAGTTATCCACATCTTGTCAAATGAGTCCTGCCCTTATTGAATAGATGTCCTTGTCTGTATCTGTACCTTCATGGAAGTAGTTCATGTCTTCTAGTCTTTAGCAAATAAAATCTTAATTAGATTTTTGTTAATGCTGATATATACTGCAGGGGAATATTGACTTTAACATTACTTTCCTGTTTTTCTGCCACATTTCAGCTTGAAACATCCCCTTTTTATCTGATTGTTCCAGTTTTCCCTTATAGCACTTTGAAGTCTTCCATGTTGATAAACAGAAACAACCTTTCTTTTTTTGACATTTCCGAAACAGATGTCTGAGTCCTCTTTCCTCGCTTTATGTCTGTGGTACTTTGACTCATTGCGTCAGTCCCCTGCTAGACACAAATTCCATATTCTGGCTTGCCTCAGTACCAAAGGTGTTCTCACAATATACTTCAAATATCAGAGCAGTTGATCGGTCTCAGAATGGCCTTCCTAAAGGAATCTAGGACGCTAAACCCAATTTTTTTTTTTGTAAAGTGGAGCTTTATAAATTTACTTAAAATTCTGTGTGATGCGGTTGCTTTCAATGACAGGGAGCTGTGAGAGAGAACCTGGTAACTGAGTAATCCATTTCTGTGTGCTGTGTTCCATCTCTGGGTGCCAGGTTCCTCTGTCCCTCAGTGACAATGACATCATGGGTAAGCATGTGATGGGTTAAGGACGTAACTGTATTTCAATGTGATCAAGAGGATTTGATAATTTTTATCACGTACTCAGAACCTGTTCCAAGAATAGAGAACAAGAACTATTAGAAAAATATGAACAAAGCTATTTTCTTTTATTTTTTTTCTCTTTTTGTATGATGGTCACATGACCAAAAGGAAATGCTTTACAGTATTTGCTGATCAGCAGGAATATTAAAGTTCTCTGTGCACTTCTCTATAGCTTTGGGGAAGGAAAGGACTTTTGCTCTCCTTTCTTTAAACTGTCTGCTCAACACAGGATAAGAGATTTCACCTCGTTTCCTACTGCTGGTTGGATTGCATGGTTCAGTTATGTGGCTTTGAATTAACCATACAAATGATAATTGCAATTATAGCTATAAGAAATTATAGGTTATTAACAAGCTGTATTTTATAAAGAAAAGCTGTGAGTTTGCTGTAGTAGAAGAACCATTTCCTGAACCACACGCTGGGGCCATTTGAAAAATAACTTATGTGTTACAGTTCTGTGCTGGTTTGATAATTCAGTGAAAGAAGCTGTCCTCTGGTGGGAAAACATTGATCTGTTCTATGATGATTCCATGATCTACTCAATCAGCAATGTAAAGTGAGAAATTGGCCCCCAGGTCCATGTCATGTCAGCTGCCTAATGCCATTGATTTATGAGCCCCTGATTCTCATTCTAATGAATATAGCTACTCACATCAATATAATAGGCTCAGATATTGTTGAAGGTGCAGTGTTAAATAAAAACAATGCTTAAAAATGTTGGAAGAAATTATTAAGATTTGTGTGAAGGAATCATGTTTGTCTGAGTGAGGCAAAGGCAAGAGCATGTGTGGTATAAAGGGATTGAATGTCTGGAGCTGCACTGTTTGTTCTTGTTACAATGTGTTGGATGTATTCTAGTAATCAGTGTTGTCTCATGTGTGAAAACAACATTGTGATGCAGATTGTAGCTGTCAGATGACTCTCAATTATAAAACAGTCTTTGGAGACTGAGAAATGGAACCATGCAGTAAATGACACAATTTATTAATCAAATTTATCATCTTACTCTTCTTTTCCTGAAACTGAGAAGTTACTTGTGAATTCATTGCACTCATTGCTCCTAATTATTATCACATGTGAAGAAGCTGGCTTCTGGACACCAGCTGATGCTACTCGTGTTTTACTGAATCATATAAGACACATGACCCTCCTTGTGCAAGCATCAGATCAGGGCATCTGTGTTCTTGTGACTGAATGCAATTAATCTAGTAGTTCTTCTGAGTCAGGGGAGTTTCAGTGACTTTGCATCTCTCAAAAACCTCAAGTTTTTGCTTACTGTTGTAGAAAATTAGTGATCATGTGCTCAAACTTTACAAAATGCTCACTAAACTGACAATTTAGACAATGGTAACTCTACCGCACCTGACATTGGAAAGTGTAGAAATTTCTTCTCTGTCTGATTTTATGTAAAGAAATTCCTTCTGGTATAGATGAAAGGACTTACTGACGTGAGGAGATTAGTTCACAAACTTATCTATGTCTTTATTCACTTTTACTGAATAGCTACTGAAAATTATTTTTCCTTTCTACTTGTCTAGTTAACCTAATTGAAGAGTTCAGTCTTTCTACAGTGGAGTAAGTCTTTCTGCATGTGCAGTGATTCTTTTATTGGGATAAATCCATTCCCCACACACTCCAGAATAAGACCTCTTCAAGAGTTATGGGATAAGGCAGTCATTAGATGTATGGGCCTAGCTGACCACAGCTCACAGGCCAATAAATCGTCAGAGTTCTGAAGACACTTTCATTTTATAATTTAGTAGAGAATCATATATTTTATGGAGAGAATTTTGCCACCCCTTAGTGAATCTTGTGTAGGATATTTGCCAAGATTGTCATCTAGCATCTGAAAGTAGAGGAAATGCATTAATTTCAGTAGCATTACTCATGATCTGTGGCAGTTCAAGGGATGTTAAATTTAACCCCTCTTTAGCTAAAAATCTTTCAGCAAATGGCAGAAAATCTAAAAGTTGCCTAACATCATTGAAACCCAATCTATTTCTTCCTGCATTCTGGAAAAGAGAGAAAAGGATGCCAGTGACCAATTATTTTAGCTCATTTTGATCTCCTGATATCATGTATAAGACAAAGTTGTAGATACTGAAAACTCACAGTACTTCATTTAAAACACAGGTTAAATAGAACATAAACCCCACCCTAAATCTAACTTGTAAAAACCTATTAAAATAATGCTATTTGATTAATAGTCAGACTGAGGTCTGAAACAAGAAACATGTTTATGCACTTATCTGACCCTCAAAATAGCCCCAGTGAATCCTAACAGAGGGGCTTAGGATCTGGGGGTAAAATAACTTGAAGTTCGGGTAGCAAAGTACTACCATTTTTGATTCTGTTAATTTAAGATTTTAAAGTTCTCAGTGAATTCCCTGTGCTTTTTTGCTAGAAATAAGATAGCCAAATAAAACATCTATTGAGACCTCATCTCTTCAGTTCATGCCTCAACATTGATTTTTATACCACAGTACTGGACCACGAATTTTGGTCACTGAAGTATGCCAAAATCAATATTTCTACTTTTTGGTAAAAAAGGTTGGCAATACAGTACAGATATTAATACCTTTACTTCTACCATTAAATCAGACCCCTTACTAGAAGGTGCAGCCTAGAAAAAGCACAACTTTTCATGGAAGTAGGTGAGGGAAGGAATCTATTATAAATTGCAATGTCATTACTGAGAACTCATCAGAGACATATTTTTCTATGTTATTTCTAAGCATGAGTCTCTCTTTTGCCTTTAAGAGGCATTTGCATTACAGGATGTTTCCACAAAATGATTTGGCACTTCGATTCATTATTTATCCTTCTAAAATGAAGCTGACCTAAAATCTCCATGCTGCAGAGGGTTGCTGTAGCAATGTTAATATTAATGCTGTTTTTTTAACTCCCACACTGGTGGGTTTAGGTAATAGGGATAATTGCAAACTCTTGAAAACATTATGCTGTCTTTTATCTTCTGAATTTTTGGTCACAGCAGTCACTTTAAACCATGCAGCATTAGGTGCTTCTACCTGACATTTTATTTTGGCCTGTGTGTTGTTTTAGATATGGGACAGTAGCTAAATTTTAGTACCACTAAAAGGAAGGGCTCTCCTCTAGAAGTGAGCTGGTATCTTCATAGAGAGGGAAAAAAGAAATATAGATCCATTTAAAGCCCTCTGTTATCAGCACATCTGAGAAGAGGCTCCAATTTCTGAATTCTGCTTATTCCTTATGATGAACTGTTGGTTTCATGAAAGAAAGCTTCTGTTGAATGTTGTGCATGCTCTTGAATTCCTGTGGATATCAGTAGAACTGAAGTGCAAGATTAAACTCTAGCATATGCTTTTCTTACAGGAGCTGACTAAGGCATATCAAAATAATGTTACCAACTTCTTTTTGGATTAATTTTTCTGCTTGTTTAGTGAGTTAAAACAGCTCACCAAGTACTAGATTTGAATCAAAGCAGAAACATCAGTTTCAGGTTGCTGGTAAGGGGAAAGGATTTAGACTGTCCCTTCTGATATTATCAAGCCATTCCATTATCTTATTTATGCAAGACTTTCAGAGCTTGTCCTTGGCTCATGAGTTAAGGCTTACCTACTGAATCCTAAGGAAAGTGATTCAACTGGAGCATTTTTAAATGCTTATTGATATCCTTAGTAATCCATTTAAATATTTTTAAATTAATTTGTCCTTTCCTGACTACTCAATAGCATTGAATTAATATGACTACAGGGAGGAAGAAACAGAGTCACACTTGTAGTTCATGGCATAGGTTCAAAGAAATTCTGCAAGAAATAATCTATCCCAAACAGACCAACCAATTCAGTTCTTATCCATATAAAAGGATTGTGTGTTACTTCTCACATGCCTGTAATGTAACTTCATCTTTCTATTTTCTATAATCTCAGTATTTCTTTCATATATAATTTTTTCCCCTCTTGTGGCCCGCTGTAAGAAAATGGAGACCAAGCTTAAACTGATGAATCAAGAACCAGTATAAACATTTGGGCTTTGGGTTTGGACCCGTGCTTTGAGATTGCCCTCCTCATTCTTTCTTTCCCCACCACCAATTTCCCTCTGGGTGGAATGATGCCCCAGGACTCAGAGGCACACATAATCAGCAGTGTAGTACATTCTTCACAGGGCAATGTGGGATTTACACACTTCTTTCCCTGGAATGAAGTGATGCAGGTGCTGCAAAGTTGTGAGTGAAGTGATGTAAGCACTGTGATGACATGAGCAGCACAAAGGAAGCGTCATTGCTCACTCTGCGTTTCTTTTAGAATCAGGAGGATGACAGTAATGTAAGTAAACCCCATAGATGAGTTTCAGATCCAGGTTCACACAGATATTAATTCTTGCTGCCCACTATCCATGTCTGTCTGTCAGAGAAACCTCAAAATTTTATGTACAGGATATAAATATGTGCAGTCTACAGTTTTCATTCCACATGACAGGAACACTACAATAACCTTATGAAATATAATAACTTCTAGTTATCATATAATGTGACTCAAGGTGCATGTAAAGCAGAGAATTATACAGACATTATGAAGCATCCATATCCATGGAGAGCAAAGAAAAATGATATCCCATTTTCATGCGAGGTTTAGATTTTAAATTCTTTCTTGAGATAAAGACATTAATATTTTGATAGTAAAAGGTCATTTTTCAGTAGCACTCACAGATTGCCAGTAAAAGATAATACTTCCCTGGTGGACAAGTTTTTTACAATATGTCTTCCACATGCTAATGAAATCCCCAGAAAGCAATGTCTGGTTCTGTAGTTTGCTAGATAAAGAAAAAAGGGGGAAAAAAGAGGACTTGGGAGAGTACTTTGTGCTGAATAATGTATCTGATTTATTTCACTCCTTTTTCTGCTTGCAGAATATCTAAAAATCCATTTAAATTTCAGTTTTTTATGGATTTGTTTGTTATTCAGAAATGCTCAGTAAGCTCTTACTTCATATTTGTATTCTTATTGAAATGTCACAACATGATCCAATGGTGACCTAAGTAATACACTGTTGTTTTGTTTCCCTGATTGAATAACTTAAGCACTATACCTAGGGAAAAAAACCCATGTATCTGAAGATCTCTTAAAAACATATAATTGCATGAGTGTTAGCACCAGTTCCAGAGCTACTGGAATTAGTGGCTGCAACACCTTAGGGCTCTTTTTTCTCCCCTGAGAAATGCCTTTTAAAGTTCCCAGGAGATACAGCTGTTTTTCATTGATATGGAGAACTTGGAATCTTCAGCCAGCAGTGCTTAAGGAGCTAATTTAATGAGAAATAATAGCAGAAATAATTGGGAATTTTCTAATGATGAAATTTCACTCCTTGGGAAATTCCACTTTATTGTAATGGGAACTGCCCGCAGTAACATAACAGTTTTGAAGAAATTAAGGGCTTGGGAAGGGTTAGGGAAGAGCAAGGCAGAAAAATAAAACTCACCCATACCTTGAGAGCCTGGTGATTTGTCTGCTCTGTGAGATATGGGAAAGACAACTTAGGTTGGATTTTTGCCTTGTTCAATACAAAGGTTTGTCTCCTTCTGGGAATTCCAAATAATGACATTAAGTCACTATAGATTGGCAGGGTGTCTCTTTCTTGTTGGATAAATCCTGCTTTGCATATTTAACTATTTATTCAGCATATGATTTTCTTGAAACCCAATAATCTGTATCCTGGAGGAATAGTAAAGTATCCAGACAGATTTTAATTCTTAAAAGTATCTTCTTTAGTTGTTCTTAGTGGAGCTGAAGATCAAAAATTGCAGCATTTTTTATAAGTCACTATAGGCATCTCTGGACTACAGGGGATCATTCCCCCTTCCTTCTCTCCGAGTTAAAATTTGAGTGTACATTATATAAATTAAATATATGTATTAAAAACAAACTTTTTGATCAGACAGTTTTAAAAAAAAATAAAATTGAAGAACTTGGGATAGCCAGCACATGCCAGGTATTGAACTATTCATCCATTATCTTTAGTGAGAGATTGTTCAGGTTCCACAGAATATTAATTTTAAATCACATTTGATTATGTACCTCACTAAACCACTATTTGATATGAACAATCACAGGAAGCTACAGAGCTAAATAAATAGAGAGAAAGCAAATAATAATAATAGTTAATAATAATAGCAGCAACAAAAATAGCAACAACTGAAACAAATATTGGTAGTTGTAGGTGAAAATATTTCATTAGAATTCAATATTATAGTATTTTACTTGAAGATGAAGCCAGGATGGCTGTGAGTTAATACTGAACAAGGAGGGTACTATTATTTAGAATGTGGTATTTTACACACTTACGCATTTGCCATGTGGAGATTTATAATGATGGCTATTTGCCATTATATTGAGTCACTCTAAAGCTTCTAGTTTTGTTTACTCAATGTAAAAGGAGAGGGATTCTCTAAAAGGAGATTCAGGTTCTTTCAAATAGCTCTAAATTGGGTTTCGTACTTCTGCTTCTGTTTGAAATCATGGCCTGTACAAGACAACAGTAGCTCTTCTGTTAAGTTCAGTGAGTCCAGCATTTTGTCTCACATTCTTATCAAAGGCAGAGGGGCAAAAAATTTTCATGAGAGAAAATTAGACATCCCTTCAGAGTCTCATCACTTCCTTCCTTGTACCATTTCCCTGTCCTACTGACACCATTCATTGCCCCACCCTTTTTATCAGCTTTCCAAAATCCCAGCAGTGACCTTGAAGCCTCAGCCCCCCATATTAGTAAATCTTGTCTGTGTAATTCTGACACAGCTGATTATTCTGTTTGTTTTGTTTGCTATTCCAAAATAATGTCACTTAACTGTAAAACCAAACAAAACCCTCCTATTACCACAGTTGTGAGTCTTATGTGCGCACAGAATGGTTTGGATTGGAAAGTACCTCTAAAGATTACCCAGTCCAACCTCACTGCCATGGGCAAGGACATCTTTCACAACTGCTCTCAGTGATATG
This sequence comes from Struthidea cinerea, assembly GCA_013397865.1. NCBI lineage: Eukaryota > Metazoa > Chordata > Aves > Passeriformes > Corcoracidae > Struthidea > Struthidea cinerea. Next base: position 1,286,289 of record VZTI01002336.1, on the reverse strand, counting down.
TTGCACTCTAAAATGATATGTTTCCCTCTGGTGCCCTATGGCACCTCTTTGTCTAGAGAACAATTGGTGCTGGAATACAATGCCATTAAGCAGAAGGATTTGGAGGTTGATTCTGTAATGTTTTACACCATGTGTATTCAGCTGTCTGTGTGATAAATGGGTGAAAAGTGCCTTTGTTCTAACTTGGTAGCACGGTGGGGCCACTGTGCAGAGCCGTAAGTGACAGCAGCAGCGAGAGAGCCAAGGGTGTTTGCCTTCTGACCCACGTAAACCAAGATAACATCAACAAATTTGACAATAGAAACAAAGTCAGGCAATCACTGGGGCTCTTTATCTGTTCCTCTAACGTAGAGCGTATCTTCAGGTAGAAAAACAACTGTTACCCAAAAAACGGGCTGCAGGGACTGAAAGTATAAGTTCCTTCATGCTTGCTGGAACAAAAAACCTTACAAGACAGAATCTCACACACTTAAAGCTACTTTCCCTCGCTATCCTCCTCCTCTCCATCACTCAGCAGAGGATCTAGAGCCCTGCATTTTTGGTTTACAAGGATTGTAAAATGAAAAAGAGTATTCCAAAAAGAAATCACTAGTACTGCTGCTACTTCTTTCAGGTCAAGATGATATAACTCCGTAACAGAAATGCAAATTTAATTTTAAGTTTCAGGTCAAATGGAAAACCTTTTAAAATCCAGGATGAAATAGGATTACTTAATGAATTACTTAATGTTTTCTGAATCCTCTTTTCTTTGTATTTCATTCCTTTAAAATATTGTATGTTTTAAGAAGAAAAATATTTCATGTGATTATGATAAAAATAATAACATGAAATAGAATTTCAATATTTCAAGATTAATTTAAACTTTTAAAAATCTTGAATATGAAATATTGTGTGTGTTGTTTTAGAGTGTGTATTTTGTTTTCTTTCTTCCTTCCCCTGACTGTAATAACTAGCTTAATACTATTGTGAATTCACTGTTAATTCTTGGTTTTCTCCACAGACATCCCCCTTTGAGAATGCTCACTCTTCAGAGAATCCAAAACCAAAGTTAAGGAGTTTTACTTAACAGCCCCGGGATTTAATTTTTGTTCTCAAGTCAAGAAGCTCTGAGGCATCTGTTTAAATTTAAACAGTTAACCCTTGTGTCCCTATTGACTTCAGTGGGAATAGGGGCGATCTGAAAGGTAATATGAATAAGTGCTTTTGTTGGTTCAGGACACTGCTGCCATTCTCACTGGAGTTCAGCAATGAATGTATGCAACAGAAAATATGTGTGGCACTTGAAACAGAGGGGGGTTTAAAACACTGCACAGCCAGACCCGTATGCTGTGAAAATAATTCACAATGCTGTATTTTTGATGCCTTCCTCTTGAAGTCAGATAAGTGTTGCAGGGTGGGAAAGGTTACACAGCTGCACACAGGCACATGCCAAGGGCTCTTGTCTTCTTGTTACCTTACCACACACTGAGCTGATGGGCTTATAAAATTAAGGATTAGTTTAACAGCACCTTTGAAGAGAAGTGTTATAGATGTTGTAGAGCAGTTTCTGGTAGAAAAAAAGCCAAGTCTAGTGGAGTTTAAGACACACCAAATGCTGAAAAATGTCAGGAGATCTTCAGAGCCCATACAGAGGGTTATTTCTAAAGAGCAGTGATAGCACCACTGCCATGGAGGGATCACCAGCTCAGACTACACTGCTGCAGTTCAGTAGGAGCAGACTACTTTTCAAGATGCCTGTTACCTTGAGAGAGGAGTACAATAATTAACTCATCCTGCACAAGTATTAATTAGTTTTTTGGCTGTAGGTAGTTCTCACAAAATCGGCAATTCAGCCAGCACAACTCCCTGCCCACATTCCCATCATTGGAGGGTGTGGGTAAGAACAGGATGGCTCAGAGGACTGTAGCATTAAACTCACTATACTGGGGTTGACCAGGGGTTTTTAGAGCTTCATAAATCACCGTAAATCTGTCAGTGGCAGATTACGGAAAAAAAATTAATGATTAAACAACTATGCTTATATGATGAGATCAGGAAGCTGACTTGGCTGACATCACTTAGTTTTCAATTGAAACCGTTTCCTGGGCCAGCTGGTTAAAGGAATGAGGTTGGAATTACATGCCCAGGGCAGGAGGAAGTGCAGCACTTATGTCATCTTGAGCTGCTGTGAAACTGCAGTCTAAGAATGAGGGCAAGTACAGCATGTCTCTCAGAGTCACACAGCTCACCTTTGGCTGATCGGTAATGCAGAGATCCTCTGAGGCAAAGGTTGGATTTGGGGTGTAAAGGCTGATTTCCAGCAATGAGACCACCCTTTATGAATTTGATTAGAATCATAGATTTGTAGAATGGCTTGGGTTGCCAGGGACCTTAAAGGTCATCTGGATCCGTGGGCAGGGACACTTTTCACTAGAGCAGGTGGTTCAAAGCCCACTCTAACCTGGCCTTGAACATCTCCAGGGACTGGGCATCCACAACTTCTCTGGGCAACCTGTTCCAGTGCCTCACCACCCTCACAGTGGAGAATTTCTTCATTATATCCAACCTAAATACATTGTCTTTCCTTTAAAAGCCATTATTCCTTGTCCTAATCTCTCTTTCAGTCTGTTTGTGCATCTGACATCCCCAGAACCCTATGGCAGCTGGTTCTACAGTCTGTGTTCCTAAACAAAGTACGTTGCTTTGAATAGGAAGTAGGATGTATATCCTTGCTCCTCAGCCCAGTCACGTAATGCAGTCAGAACTGAACCCCAGATCTGGTCACTGAGCTGTTCTAAAAACACATGTTTTCTAAAAAAGAAAATATCTGAAATAAAACTGAAAACTACTTATGTAAACCTGTCTTTTATCCTCAATCTCTCATTTTAACAAGAAAGAAATTATTTCAGGATTTTTCTCAAAGAAGTGAAGAGTATTATGCTTTAAACTACAATACTAGAAAATTGCAGAAGGGGATTGTTCCTTCCATTCTTAGTTTAACAGACAGAAAATATGAAGGCTGTGCCACTCTGCTTGCCCTTTAGCAGCAGAAGAAAATTATTGCATCTTTGCACACCTCAAAAGTATGTCCTGACCCAACATTTAAAAAGTTCCCTTCCTTGTATCCACAAAGAACATATAGGAGAACTTTTATTCATAGAACAAAGAAATCTATAACCAAATATGCTGTCCCAAGAATCAAAGTCAGTCTCATCATGTATGTCAAAGATCCCCTCTTATGAAAATTTTTGAATGACTGATATGGCTAAGGAGGGAAAAGTTAATTTTTCAAGAAATCACAAGTTCAATGGTCTAATTGAAAAGTCTGGATTGTTGCTATATTTGCTGCAGAGATTTGACAAAAGAAAATATAAGTTCTTTCTAAGAAAAATGGAGATCATACTTATAATCTTTTTGTATCTATGAAATACAAACATTTTAAAGTCTGTGCACTGGAATTTTATCGTCTCAGTTACTCAGCTGCAGTTACTGTAAAAACAAGGATAAGCTTTGCATTATTAACTAATGTATTCTTTTCCAGACTAAAACAAAACTGTTTCTTTTGGCATATTGTCACTTTGGTTAATCTTAAACAAGGGAAAATCCTGAAAGCAGGCTTACTGTTCTGATAGACCTGGTTTTGATTTAAGGTCGGGGCTCTCATGTCTCTGCTGGCTCTTCAATGCCCTCTTCACCCTGTTCCAAGCTCCTCTGGACGCACGTGTGTGTCGTCCGCTGTTCGGTTGTTTTTCACTGTTACAAGCAGTAAAGCTGTCACACTGTAGTGAGGGCTGGGGGTTTCGCTGTCATAGCTAGAGGACCTCAGTTAGTTCACATGATGTCTGTGAGGTTTTGGAGTCAATTAGGCCAACACAAGAACAGACATGTGCTACAGGCTTCATCATGGTATCGGGAATAGAACAGTGAATAACAAATGCCATTTAATGACAGCTACCAATGCAGAGAGTCACAGAAGGTTAAGTATGTTTCTAAAAATAAATACAATATATCACACTTCGATGACTAAAATTAAATATCCAAAGCTTAGTATAAGTTCCTTAATAAAAGACTATTCTTAAAGTTGGCAAGTTGCTATGCCTGACACCAAGTAAAAAAGGTCTTCCGGCAGTTCAGACTTAGTCTAGGGAAGTCACATTTGGTATTTGGGATCTTTTTCTTCCTCCCTCTCTTTCCAGTTGCCTTGTATTGGTCTTCTTCCAGTTTTTAAAAAAACTTCCCCCATTTTCTTGATTCTCTTCTGTTTGGATACTGCTTCAAACACCTCCTGGCATAGCCCTGTGATCAGGATGTTAAAATAGCTGAATTGTCAAAGTACAGCTGAAAAGATAACAGACTTCTGTGGCTAAAATATTGAACCAGTCAGAAGTAGCCATGGAGGGTTTTTTTGTCAAAATCTGAAAACAAGATCAGCTTCCATTTAAGGTCAAAACCAATTAAACTAAAGAGAATATAGGAAGCTGCTGTTTTCCAAACATGTCTGTGTGCCTTTATAGCCTATGACCCTTGGCCACTTTAATGAGGCTGAGGTCAGGTCTGTAATACAAAATTTTGCTGGAGTAGCTCTGTTGATGAGGAGGGTGGTAAAGTGTGATGTGTGATTGACAGAACTGTGCTGGTGAAATCGCTGGTGTAAGCACAGTCATATTGGCAAAACTGAGCATTTGCTGGGGCTTCCTTTTATTCTGAGGAGCGTGGGGGGAGGGAGAAGGAGAGCAGTGAGATTAAATGATTCCAAGCAAGTCACAACTTTATTTGTATAAAATGCATTTGTATTAGGAAGGCTTTGCTGTTAAAATCTATCAGTGATTGGAATTGGCCAGTCAGTTGTAGCATATCACACTGGCAGCCCAGGTCTGTGTGTTGGTGCCAGGGTAGGATAAGTAGGTGTCATACAAAGGGTCTGCATTTACAAAGGGGTCTCTGGTACCCCTTTTCTAAGTGAAAGTATAGCAAACAGAAAAAAAGAAGGATCACACTGTTACTGAAAAGGCATCACAAATTTTGACATGGAAATGAAACGCCCCCTCATTTGGCACCCAGGGATCACAGAAATCTGTGATCACTGAAGGGTCTTTAAAAAGCTGAAAAGTAATAGAGGTGGGAGAAGATCCTAATATGTTCTTGATTGATACATATATACCTTCTTAAAGAAATGATGCACTCATATTGTTTTAATCTGAGCACCAAGTACCCAAAGAAAAGTAGTGGCTCATTCAGAACCATCAGCTCTATTGGGTAATTACTTTAATTAGATAGTTTTTGAAAACTGCACATTAGCTACATGACAGATCAGAATTGTTTTGGTCTATTGAGTAATTATTTAATTAGGCCACATTTTAAAAACTGTTTATCTCTCATATAATGGTTGGAACCAACTCCTTCTGGTTTATTTTGTAATTATTTAATGAGGCCAAATGTATCCATTGCAAAAAATCTTGTCCAAGCACAGTGCTACTCTGTGCTGCAGGGGAAAAGGAATAAAAAAAAAAATTCTAAGGTGTTTTAATGAGAGTTTACTACATGCAGGAATCAAATGCCTTTCATTGGTAATGTTACAAGAATTGAAGCAAGGAGGACAGAAAGGCTACAGACTTTGGGCAGAAGGGCCACTGCAAAAGGCTAAAAATTAATAAGAAGGAAAATGTTAGCCACTTTTGTTAGACCATCTATGCAAAGGTAAAAGTGGAAAGCAGCCAAAAGTCACCTTTTTTAATCTAGCCAAGGGAAAATGAGTCAGGGATACAAGACATTCTGGCAAGGTAAAAATGAATCAGACTTCTTAATTAAACAGAGATAAAAGATCAAAGCAGAAGCATGGTCTAAGAAAACTTTGTTTCTTTGTAAAAAATCAGCCTGGATTAGACGGGAATGATGATCCAACATAATTTTTTAACTAGGGAGATCTACATACCAGATATGACCCTGTCAACACTGAAGTCAGTGCCACAACTTCTAGTCCTTTGAATGAGAGAAAACCTGAATGTGTGCCACTTCAAAAATTAATTGTATTTTTCAAGGAGACTTCTAGCAATGGAGAATACTATTCCAAAACATGCTTAAAATACTTAAAAAAATGTTTTGGTGGTGTATGCATGGATGAATATGTGTTTTGCTAAGACATTTAATAATAATATTCTAAAAAAGACAGAAAAGTATTGAAAAAGAGCTGCAAAACCTAAGAGTCTTAGGGAATTTTTGTACATACACGAGACTTTTACAACATTCTTGCCAACCAGCCACAGATATGTGATTAAATTTATGAGTACTGGATTTCATGGGGTGATGGTGGTTTTAAAGAAACTCAAAAGACTGAAGGGATACAGAAACAGTGGAGATGGGAGAAACATAAGAGAGAAGCAGCATTTATCCACTACATCCCATTGTGAGGAATGATATTCTTCTGCATGACTTTTTGAAGGTGGATAAGGGAGAAAAAGTTAAGGCAGAACAGTGGCAAAGTAAAAGGAATGGAATGGCAAATAGTGATCATGTTGCTGTAGCTGTTATGTCTCACCTTGCTTTACCGAAATAGCAATAGAGTTTCTAATCAAGAGATGAGACTTATTTCTGTAGCTGTAATATATGAGACCTTTGCCCTTAATCCATCCAGAATTACAATTATGGCAATTTAACAAATTGCTACCCATCAGTAGAGCTTCAGGAACTGTCTGTGTGCACACCGTGAGTGGTGTCTGGCAGGAGGTCTGAATCTGTTCAAGGGAGACTAACTTTATGCCACGTTATCTCAAAACCAGGAAGAGCTTTTGAACATTTGTAGCAGTTCCATGCTTCCCTAGCACTGCCATGGGTCTGAGCCAGACAGCTCCTGAATTACTTGGGAAAACTTACTTTGGCTTCTGAAGATGAGTGAGTCACAAAGCTCAGGGGCAGAAGGCTTTTAAATCCACAAGGCATCATGAGTTTATCATACTTGAACTCCCATAAACTATTTTCATCCAGTTGGTCTGTACGGGGACCAAAGTTTATTGTTTGTCTATATCTTACACAGTTGAAGTCTCAAGGGAAAAAAAAAACCAAAAGAGAAAAAAAAGAGGAAATCGGCAAAAGCTCATGATGCCCAAACTGCTGCTAATCTGGATTTATGTGGAATCTGAGTCATCCATATTAATTCTTCTATCTACTCCACTCTCAACTCAGTGTCTACCTAAAAGGATATAGTTAACAGTTTTTAAAATTCCGCAGGCCTCAGTTCCTGCAAGGGTAATGTTTCTGGACAAAAGTCAAAAAATTGCCTTGGCTTCATCTCAGGAGGTCCTTCAGACATTCTTTTTACTATATTCTCTGATTCTTTCCAGACTATTGTCTCTTGCCAGAATCCCCTCTGAGCTTGGTTGGAAAAAAACCCTATGTTCTTCACTTGACTTTATTTTTCCTTCTTTTGGTCTCTGGGTACTGGGGCAGATTTCTCTTTCCAAGGAAAAATCTGTTTAAGAGTCTAAGAGAAGGAAAGTTCAAGGAATTTCACTTTTTCCCTCACATCATTCTTTGTGTCAATGTGCAGAGGAAGTGAGGCAAGAACGGGGAGAGGAAAAAGGGCTAGGTGGTGACCTTTAAGTTGAGTATTTAAAGTGTTTTGGTCCTTAAAATCCTGAGAATCCCTGAGGCTTGTACCTCCTCACAGGACCTCAATCCCCATCTCTCTAATCAAGTGTGTCATGGCAGGACACTCACTCTACTTAAGGCACTCAGAAGTGATGCTGAGTTGGCTGAACAGTGGGATAAAGTAGGGGGCTCTAGAGAGAGGAGGAACAGCCTCCTCGCACAGAATTTATGTTGTACATCTTCCTAAGCTTTTGTTGCTTAAAGAAACATGTCCCTTGACCTTCTTCTTTCTAAGTCAGTGGCTCAATATTAAAATGAAGGGACAAAAAGGATATGGGCCTAGGTAGGACTTCAGTCAGCACAAACTGAATCAGACTCAGAGCTCATCTTCCATGCTTTTGGCTGCTTCCTATTCCTTGTGTCTCTGGTATAAATGAGAGAAAATCTCTGTGTGCCATAGGGAAATGCCATAGGCTGGGGGTGTTATAACCCCTTCAAAGCATTAATGTATAGCTCCTAAGAAGCTCAAATGTTTTTTCCTCCATCTGGAAAAAGAAACAGCTTGACATACTTTATTTATAGCTAAATTTTAGCTACTTTTAGCCTCTCTAATAAAAGACATTGATATGAACTTTATGGTATTTTACTTGGATTCATCCCATTTGAGAATTGCACAAGTGCAAAAAATATGTTTGAAAATATGAAGTAGATTCTTTTAATACAGCCAAATAACTCTGAGACCCTCTGTTTATTTGTATGTAAAATCTGATAAAGGAAGGAAAATTGTTTTTGGGCAGTTCTTACGGCAGTCCATCATAGGCCAAGTTTCAAATTTTGATGCCAAGTATATTTTTACAAGTCAGTTATAAATCTTCAGTAAATCTTATTTCTATTTGATTACTAACATTAGCTGAACTGTAGAACCAAAAAGATTCTGCAGGGAAGCTCATGAGTCCCTTCAGCCCTGACAGTGTCTATCAGAGGGAGAACTTGGTTCTAGCGCTGCCCTGGTTCTCAATTGTGGCAAAACATGATAATACACATGAAAATCGTCATGGATTGTGCTGGTTTGGACAAATTTGGAGGAAAATATCCTCTGACAGAAAGCACGTTACAATCACCCCACCCCCCCACCAGGTTCGGGAAAAAAGAAAGGATTTATAGAGGTCATGTCATATTCTGACCAACATTGCCTAAAACATGCTTCAGGAAACCCTCCAAAGTTCCTATTTAGTGCTCTGAATTTTATTTCCAGCATAGCTGATTGCCAGGATATTTGTGCATGAATTAAATTTTATTGCCTCATTATACTTGACTGATTTATGTAGAGGCATTGGTGTAACGATGAGCAAACCGTTAGAAGATTTTAAGGCTTTTGTTCACTGCAGGGAAAATTTCTGCAGTTTCAATCTCGCTATTGGTTTGGAGTTCCCAAGAATGGGCTTTCTCATCACATTTTCCCCAGTATTTCCTAGTAATAAACCTGGCTGAAGCAACACGCTTGCTCTCAGTCAGGATTTACAGAGGTTTCCCAGAAGTGCTGTGGTTGTCATTCTGGAGTAGTGGAATTTCCTTTGGTCGTAAAAGGAAATTTTAGGGCAATGACAGCTTGTTTCAATACATTTGTAATGCTGTTTTTCTCTCTGAGGGGTGCAGTGGAGCACTTTTAAAGCTAGGGAAGAAAAAAGTTGATAGAAGCAGATGTCTCCTTACTCTCCCTGTTGGTTTCATGTCACCAGGGATTTACAGAGTGGCAGAAATGGCTGATGCCATTTTCCTTTGCGCTGGGAGCCTGGAAAATGGACAGAGACTGGACAATGGGCAGAGGCTGAGGAAGCCCATGTCCAGGCAGGTGAAAGGGGATCTGCCAAGACACCACATGGGATGGTGACTTCCCATGGAAGTCAGCTGGGGGCTGCAGAGGCTCCCTGGGGCCCCAGTCAGTGTCCCTCTGGGCCCCAGCCAGGAGCAGGACAGCCTTGGTCCTGGGCAGTGGGGACAGGGGCAGGACAGGATGTCAGCCATGGGTGGGCCAGCAGCACAAGGGACCTTGGGCTTCCAGCACAGGGATTGACAGACCTCAGGGGGCGAAAAGGGTGTCTTGTGCTATGGCTGTAACAAGAGGACCCTGGAGGGCTGGGCAGGGACAGGGAGGCGCATCAATCCCTTCAGCCCTGACAGTGTCTTCCAGAGGGAAACCTTGGTACCAGCACTGCTATGGCTGCAAAGCTGAAAACTGTGACCAGGTGCTGCGTAAGTGCCGTGCAGCTACAGCAAAACCCTCAGGACAAATGCCCCAGAAGGTGGGCAGAGGCAGCACTGCATCTTATCTCACAGCTGGCTCCTGAACGTCGCCACAGGGGCTGTTCCTTGGGATGAACTCAGTGAGCTGAACTCGCACGGTGACCCTGGCAGAGCTCAGCTGGAGGGTGGACACGTGGTGGCTTGCCCCCAAGACACCGAGGAGACAAAGGTGGGAGCTGGGCACAAGCATAAGCCTCTGGAGAACGCCTGAGGCTGAAAAGGAAGGTGTTTTTGGAGAGTTAATGTCTGTTGCGTGTGACAGCCTCTTGCTGCATGTCTTTTCTGGATCACTTTTTTGGACTTCGCTGCCTACATTTCATCCAACTTCCATTTCAGGCACCAAGTAGGCGCTCTGGAACTCATCTTTCAGTCCTCTCTCCATAACAGAGCTCCAAAAAAAGGCAGTGACAATACACAAAACCCACCAACCTGCTGGGAAGTGGTGCTCAATATGTGTTTCCGTGTGTTTGGCTATTTTGAGCACAAAAGCAAACTTTTGTTTTGTGTTTTCTCAATTGTTGCCGCTCATATAAAAGTGACAAAATGAATGCTGACTGAAAGAAACCTCAGTCTCTGATTGAAGAATCTCTAATGTCAGAAAGTTATTATTTTGGGGCTCTGATGAACAGGAGAAAAATGTTCTCATTTCTCCTGCCATTGTGTCGTCATTTTGGAAGCTTCTCCAAACAGCTCTATTTTTTTAATGGGAAATTAAAGACAGCACAAAACCTTTTAAAAGTTTTCCTCAATATTGGTGTAAACATATGCGTTCTCTAGAAAGTATGAGTAGTTTGGCTTTACTTCTGAAGATTTGAAGATATCTGAACTGGATTTGCTCAGGTTAACTCCAGAGCTGGAGCTGGGTGAGGGGACACTGTAGGTAGCTTAAATTCAAAATCAGCTCCACAGATTTTGTGTCATCTCTTGATTATAAAGCTCCCTGAGGATTTCATGGACTTTGCCAATACAGAGCACAGACCTCTGCTGCAGTCTTTTATGCAGTCCAGATTTGCCTTCAGTCTTAGTGAACCTCACAAACTCATCCTATGTCACTTGGGGGATGGAAATCTTAGATTTAAAGCCTAGATATAAACAAAGAGATTATCTGGCCCTCCATCCTCCATTTAGAAAGAAATACAATTACTTCTGTGTTAAAGATGTGGCCTTCCCCATAGAACACCAGAATCATATAGATTTTAATTATTATTAACAATATTGGCCTGAATTCTCAAAAGTCTCATATCATGGACATCCATGAGAGGTAATGGGGCTGCATGACATGCAGATATCACCCAGCATCTCTGGTAACCAGAGCATTCAAATTGTGTTACTTTCTGCCAGTCCTCCGAGTTATTTGTCATATGAAATAGATAAAGAAAATGCCAATACTCAGTATCATACCATATTTTGTCTTCTACTCTAAATACCTTTCTTTCAGATGGCAGTTCAGATTAGAACATGCAAAAAGTTTAATCTCGTGCATTGATGGTTTGTTCTGTATTTAAACTTTCTTTTTATTAAGCATGTAGCTGAATCTCCTGCTATCCAAAATTTAAAAAAAATTCCAACCCTGATATACTGGAGTTTAATTTTTCCTTTTCTTCCTTCTTTTTTTTTTTTTCCTTTTTTTCCTTTTTTCCCCCCATTTCCTTTCTCTTTTTTTTTTTTTAAATTTTCCCCTGAACCTATGGCTTTTTATCACTATGGAGTCTTAAGGCCAATACTTAATCCCACTCTTTTATCTCAGAAGGAGCAGAGGGGTTCCGAACAGCTAACTATTCTCATAAATTCCCAAGTTTAAAAACCCCGCAGCACCCTCCAGCCCATTACTCTTGCAAAGGGTGTTGATTTTTGCACAGATTAATGTAGGATGCTGAGGTGTTTGCTTTTGATTCATGATAAACAAAGGATCTGTTGAGTATCTCGGTTTGATTTTAAGATAATCACATTTATTTCTTGTTTGGTTATCCATAATTTCAAAATAAGTGAAGTGCCTGAGGCAATTCCTGCAGTCTTCTCTTTCACAAAGGGGAAGTAGGGGCAAGAAGAAGGATACAGAAAAAAAAATGTTCTTTTTTTCCCCCTGGCTCACACAGGTTTAGCTGAAGGCTTTAATTGTTCCGAAGCAATTAAGCTATGGTTTTATTGCCTGGGCTCAGATTTTACATTTAGTTTTCTCTTATCTGACATATACAATTTCAAATCCTAACTTGTAAGAATGGCCTTGTCTACATGCTTGTCTAACTTGTTTGACTGCCTCCAAAGCTGAGCTCTGTTGATGGGTTTTAGGTTCTGTGTCCCTTAGGAGTGTGCAAATATGACTCAGTCCTTGGTGCTTCAGTTCCTCTGAATGTGACTGAAAATTCAAATAAATGATCATTATCTTTTAGAAAAGAAATGCAGAAGGAATGTAAATAAAAGTAAAGAATATTCATTCATAAATAGTGGTGAATGCTTGTCGAAATTTTATCATAGTCCAAAAATAGACATCTGTTCTTTCATGTATGTGCAACATTTTCACCAGCTTCACAGCATATTTGGAAGTAATCAGGGTACAGTCACTAACCTAGAAGTTTTCTCTTCAGAATATTATGTAAGTTCATGTATTAGTCTTCTCCTTACAAAATGGGAACATGCTTAAACATAATCATTTATAAAATTACTTCCCTCTATGAAACTGACTCTTTAATGTTAGCCTTAATAAAGCGATTACTGGATTTTTGCAGTAGAAATTAGACATGAGTATAAATTGTCTGATCTAAAGTGATTTTCTTCACTCCAGTCAAAGATATGGTACCTATGATGATGTGCTTATCATTCTCAGTGCAGGTGTTCAACCTTTTTCAGAATAAACCTGCCCAAATATGTTAGAGTTATGTCTGCTAAAAGGAAGCAAAATATACTTAATGCTGTATAAAATTGCTGAAGAATAATTTTCACCGAATAATTCTGCTCATATACTTTGCCAATTCTGAGAATTTAACTGATAAAACTGGAAATCAGGCAGGACCACTGAATGTCCTGTTTGACCCCAGGCATGTCATTTGGCCTAGTCCTGACTGGAAATGAGAAATTGTGTCATTTTTCATGCTTATTTTCATGTAACATTTTGATTTAAAGGTTTAAAGAGAGAGAATATGTCCTTTCCCTTGAGATTATATCCTGATAATGCATCCTTCTCACTCTCACAAATGTACTTCCTATTGTTTTTAAGTGAGCTGACTTTCCAGCCGTTATGGTTTGCTATTCCTTAAATGACAGAGCCCATATTTTCACTATTAAAATCCGAATTTCAAATAATCCTTAAGTTTTCTGTCTGATTAATTAATCAGGCAGAGATCTTTAGTATCTGAATTTTAAAGTATTTTGTCTATAACTTGAGGTTTTATTGTGTATCAATCACATGCATCCAACATAAGCAGAAAGAACCTTTATGCTTTTCAGGAATCAAACTGCATTCAGGTTTTGCATTCACACTTAAAAATGTCTACTGAAAAATGTGAAGTATGTGTGTAAAAGTCTGCCACCAAAAATAATGGCACTTAAGCCAAACAACAATGTTCTAAAATTTTTCCTACATGAATTCTTCTGAAATCACTGGAAACTATCACTGTGTATCTTGAGATGTGTTCTTTATTCATATTGTTTGCTTTTTTCTTTCCCCCAAATGAAAGCTTAGAGATAACCTGCTGTGCATACCAAACACAGATCTTTCCATGATAAAAGATTTTTTGCATTTGCTGGTCATCTAATCATTTGATCATCTTTTAGATGGTTTAGTAGGTATTTTCATGCCCTATTTTTACCCCTTTGGTAGAAGGAAGTTCAAGAGAAAACTTCTCTGACAGCTGGGAAATGCATACTTGGGAAGAACATGGTATTTATTAATATTACACTTAGATATATATAGATATATAGATATATATAGATAGATATAACAGATATATATATACACACATACAATTTTTTTTCCATGCACCTTTGAACTTTCTTTCTTCATTGTTATTGATGATATTTAACACACAAAGAAATTACGTTGTCTTCATCAACCCGTGACGGAAATTGGGCCAAATGTAACTAAATAGGAGTGACATTTCTCCTATCAGTGCAAGGAGAGGACTACATGTGTTCATTCGGGCTTGGAGCTTTCTTGCATTATGTCTTGCAGAGAGCTCACAGGGTTCATTTTGCATGGAGGGACAGAATTCTTGTCAAGCCATCCCTTACACAGACCCATTTGTCACTCAGGTACCATGAACCTGCTGCATATTGGGGCAGCAGTTACACCAGAGCCTGCAGGATGAACTGGAGGCCATCTGGAGATCTGGGTGAAGTTTCATTGTGTAGCTGAAAATTTGCATTTATCATTTAAAGACTGCGAAGATGTCAGAGAGGTTGCTTGGATGGAATCAGTCGGTTCCTTAGAAAGAAGATGGAGTAAATTTGTCATCAATTGATGCCAGGTTTGACACTGTGAAGTCCAAGCAGTTATAACAGTTTTCCCAAGACACGTATCTACTTTCCATTCCCCTCATGCCTACTGATTTACTGAGTTATTCTGCATGTCTCTGTGTGCGCTTTAAAGTCTTTTCAAATATCACTAAATACCATCGTGTATTTAAAGACAGAATTATGGGCAGATCCTGAAGTATGCAGCTTACCAGATTTTGCCTTTGACTACCATACACTTTCTCTGACTTATGCTAAATATTCAAATTTCTATTTACTAAATAATACATTTTTTTCCTTTCTTTAAAATCTTTCCTTTTTTACTCCTACACGTGGTATTTCTTCACCCTTGAGTTTCCTTTGTGTATTTGCTTTCAGGGTGCAGTTTATTTTCCCAGAATAGTGAAAATTCAGACTTCTGTTAGACTTCACTTCACCTACCTGTAATAGGGAATTTTCATTCACTGCTTTCAGTGTTTAATAGCTATGGAGACAATCATACCTCCTGCTGAGATGCTGTCCATCTGCTTCCAAGGTATTGTGACTAATGGGACTGAAAAATGATGCTCATCATATAACAGCCATTTGAATGGGCATCAAGAGCTCTACAATATGAGCAGACACAAACTTTGAATAAAAAAGACAGGTCTTTCAGCATGTACCATTGGTTTCCCTAAATGTTCAATATCGATCGTTTTTCTCCTGGCTCTGTTTCCCTGCTGAATTCCCATGTACTAATCAGAGTGAGAAAGTGTGTTGAAACTGCTAGGAGACTGTACACCACACCAGGGTCTTCCAGCTTAAAGGAGGGTGCTTAGGAGCTCTAATTCTACTTTCTTCTATTCTTATAGTGGAAAATACGGATTATAAAGATGTTGATGCCTTAGTATTTTGCTAAGACATTATTTAATTAAAAATTGATAGTAATAAAATTCCACTTTTTACTGGCTCAATTCCACTTCTTACTGGCTCAGATTTGTCTATTTACATTGACTTGAGCAGTTCCATTGACAACAGTGAAGATACATTCTAACTAGAAATTTTTATTAGAGGTTTTTTTAAATCATATGGGGGTTTTAGTTCAATGAAAAATATGCAGGAGAGAGAAACACTTGGAAACGATAATTTCCGTGCTCTTTGGCAATATAGGTTGTGTCAACCTTCCCAGGGTTTGGGCAGCCATCTGAGAGAGCAAAAATGCAGCTTTCTTCCTTCCGGGGCAGCATCATTGGTATGCTGGAGCTGACAGCTCAGCTGCAGATTGTGCTCAGGACAATGTCACTAAACATATTAAGCACCTACCCTTTTCATTAGTGGTTTTAAAACAACCTGGAAGCACTGTTGACAATTGCAAATATGTTCCAGAGATGAGAGCAGGCATTAGTACTGCTGGAAGCGAGCAGAGCATCGGATCTCTCTAACTGTATTACCTGCCTCTACTACTGTTCTGTTCAAACACTTCACGGACTTTCACATTATTTACCCTCAAAAAGCTCTGTAGTGGCAGCTGTGCCTTTATCTCTGGTTTACACTGGAGGAAGTTAGAGTACAGCTAAACAACTTGCCCAAAGTCATACAGGAAGTATATAGTGAATAGAGAAGTTAAACGCTAGATAAGTTCACTGTTTGTTAGACCTTTCTTCCTCATTAAATAATTTTTGATTTTGTAGGTGAAAATGAAGGAGTTATTTACTGTGAAATGAAACATAGAACACAAATTCTAATGCTTTTACATGGCCAATCATAACATAGTAGATGTATCTGAGCAACGGCTTAATACAACTGGAGCTTAGCAGGAGTCATAGCAAGATTTTTCTTGGAAATGCATGTCAGCTGCATAAAAATTGAAATTATTCTTGTGTAAATGATTCCCAGCAGTATTGTCCACTACTGTCAGAAAACTGGCTTTGTATGGAGCAGCAAACCACTACAAGTGAGTAGATCTGAAATGAAAGTGGGTAATGTAAAGCCTTTGCTCTTGGTTCACATTGTGCTGTCATAGCAGTGCAGTCACTGAGCCTTGTGTGTGAAGAACTAAGAGATGTGATGTGGATGGTGGAAAACATTTAGGTATTTACAATTTGTTATTGCATACCAGAGAATCTGTGAGATAGTGAGATTAAGAGTAACCACTTGCCAGATAACATCATATCAAGCATCTTTACTGGGGTTGCACATCTTAATGCTTATCACAGAACTATGCAGGGAGCTATCCAGGAGACTTGTTTCTCAAAATGTCCTCTTCCCGACATTCAGAATGATAGAGAGATAGAGAAGAGGGGCAGTCTCTGGTTATAGACTTGCCACAAGGCATCCTAGTGTAAGATTAGCAAGATAGGATGGATGAGACAGGAATAATTTTATATATTCATATACAAAGTATCTTGTGCCATCCTGTAGAACAAAACACTCCAAGTTGCTTTGAAAAGCCATGTGATTTCCTTTAGATCTAGCCATCTGATTCTTCTCAGGTTGCTATTAATGGTCCCATCTATCACAATCTAGTGTGATATACAGTTCATCATCATTTCAGTTTATTTCGGTGAGCAGAGAGTTTGTTATGGTGGAGTGTTGCTGGAGGGTACACTAGATGGCATTCTTGATAACTGTGCATTTCTCTATACTCTTACGGATGCTCAAATATGGTTTAGGGATTCCTGGAATAATTTCAGCAACTGTGCTAAATTCCCCATCTGTGGCAGATGCTTAAATGCTACACACACAGTTCTGGCTGTATGTCACTTTCCTGCATACAGACAAGTGTATAACTGGTGTTTAAGCTTTGACAGCTCGTTAACTAGTCGTCATGGAATTGCTGGGTTACCTGTTCAGAGACAGGAGTCTCTGCAGTGCGAATCAGGTTGCCTCTACTGACTTCAAAGGGAGCAGGCTTCTTTATGTTAGCTTTGGATCTGCCCCACTGCCTTTAAAACTTGTACCCCTTGAAATCTCTCCTGTGAAGAAGCCTGGGGCACACAATTACGATGACCTTCTTCACGATCTTATTGTTACATTCATCCTCTTTCCCCTTGTAATACTTGGCACCAACAAGTTGCATTTAATATTAGATAAAAACTAGCTTAAGGCAAACCCATTTCTGTTTACATTTTAAACTGCAGAGCATTCTTTGGGGATCTGTAAAAATAAAAGCCAGCAGGCCTGATGTCCATCTTTTCAAGGCCCTTATCTGCACCATATAAATTAGCATAATCAGTATTCAGCACTCTTGAAGAATATAAATCCATTGTATTTACATTTTTGTTAGCAATCCAGGAAACTTAATATAAGATTTGTTATCAATAAATATTTATGAATTCAAGATAATGTTTCTATCTGACACGTAGCAGTGGGAGGATTTTATGCTGTATTAATGTAAAAGAATGAAGTGTGATCAAAATGTCTGTGTTAGTTTGATTCAAAATGTCTAAGAAGGAAGTAATCTGTCAGTCAAGAATTATTACTCGCTAGAGGGATATTTATCAATCATTCTAACTGAAAAGAAAATCAAAGAGCAGACTCAACCTAAATATTCATCATTACTCTGGCTTTTGAGGTTTCAGATATGGTTTCCTGGTCAGTGATTGTTTTTTCAAATAAACCGCTATAAGGCACAAGCAAGAGACTCTTGATGAAAGCAGCTTCTTGTGTCTGTTCTTTACAGTCATCAGACTATGATCATCAAGCATGATATGAAGTTTTGAATCACTGAGCTGAAAGAGATCTTAAACCTTCATCTAGTGCACATGCATGCTTTAAAACAGGATGTCGTGTTTTCAATCTATGTGAAATGACTTCTTCTGACCATCATTTGGTCATCACTGTTTGCGTAGCATTTTGAACATATGTTAAAACTAACTAAATAAACAATCTCATCCAGTCAGATATGTAAATATTAAATATGTTGAACATTAACTTGAACATTCAGCTGAGAAAAGTGGGAAAGGAATGCAGAATGTTGCAGTAGTATTTGTTTTTCATTAAAGGAGTTGCTTTATATCTTATAGAACTATTTTGGTGTTAATATACTGTATGCAGTCCTTTAAATTTATGTTCCTCCTAAATTTACCAAGTTTGCTATTTGATTATCCCAGTTATTTACTTTCCATTTGCACCTATTTACATGCACTCCTAAAGTGAGGTCGGTCACTCTGTCATGTGCAGCTAGTTTAGCCAAGCAGTTTGGTGAGCACTGAAAATTAGTCACAAATTGACAAAAAATGTCACCTGGAGTTCTCTTTGTGTAACTGTGTCACCTTTTGTCTTGATACACAGGGCTAAACCTTTCCCTGTACTTCCTTTTGCCTGTGGCTTTTAGACTTCAGAGTAAGTTGCAGGGGAAAAAACATGAAAACTTAGATGAAACTGCCCAGATTGTTTTAGTGTCATCTCATACTGAGTGATCAGTTTGAACAGAAAATAGCTTATACAGCAAATTTAACTGTTTTTGAAATACATACAAATATGCTCTGACATGTTCCAGTGTGCGCAGTATTTGAAATTACTCATCCAATGACACACTAAAGGTTGATGGTGAGTTGTTCACATAAGCCCCTGGGCATCCTGTCTGTGTGCCATGCTCAGCACGACCCTCTTGCAGCAATAAGCATCAGATCCAGAATTAAAAGATTGACTGTTCTGAGTTTTTCACTATGTGTATTTTGTTCTACATGTCTAATCCTTGGGTCATCTCTTTCGTGTGTGTGAAACACCATTTCTGTTTCCTTGTTGGGTAAATTCCCATGCCAACATCAGCTCCCAAGACAAGCTCATGAACTGGTGCAGCACAAGCATTTGTACACACACAGTTCATGAGTCAACCCTTATTGACATGCTAAGCAAACGGAAATTGGCAGAAAGATAGAAGCAATAGCAAGTACTATCAAACTGAATATACAGGTTTTGCTCTGAATAAACAAGTGTTTTTTCTTGGCATTTTCTAGTTTTAATGTCATTTATTTAAAACTCCTTTCTGTAGCATCTTTCAAAACAAAATATCTGTAAAAGTAGAGTTACTTCATCCTCTAAAAGATCACACACACATTATAATGACCCAAAGGTGAATGTCAGGCTATTAACAAACCTCTAACTAGGTGAGCTTTAATTGATTTGAGGTTTCATAATGAGATTTCACACAGCTCTGTATAGTGTGTAGCTGCATGGAGTTGAGCCACATGTAATTTTTAAAGAGCAATTATAAGTATTCTTTGTTGGAATGTAATGTTCCCTGCAAAAGAGGAGGAGCTGCCTCAGTGCTGCCAAGAAATTTCTGCATGATTCTCATATTAAACACATTAAAAATGTACAAGTGTATGTATATGTGTATATGCAAACAGATGCATATATCTATTTAGGTATACATATGTATGTATGCAAAGATACATATCTATACATATATGCATCTGTTTATACCTCTAAATATATAAAGTTACAAACATGCACACTTATGGCATTTTTATGCATTATAAAACTTTATATCCTCAGAGAAGAAATCAATCCAGCCATGGTTTCAATACAGGGGATTTTGATTTTTTTTTTTTTTAAAGCTAAGACATGAAGGTAATTTTAATTAAAAGTACAAAAGAGGTCAATTTTGGATTCCTTTCTGTGCCAGGAAAGGCTAATGTGTAATTATGTTATGCTTTTAGTGTCCCTTTAAAATAAAATCTCATTGGAACAGGAAAAGGTTCAAATAAATGTTACTTTACTTAGGCTCTCAGTGAAAATAATGGTTTTCACAGTTCATTTGCTCTTGGTTTACTTCTTACAGCTGTGCATGGGAATCAGGTCTGCAGGTCATTATACAATCTTGATGTTCATAGCTGAATCATCTGAAGAGATTGATTGAAAACATACTTCACCTTTGATGTGGGTTTTTTTCCCCCTGAGTTTGACTTCATATTTAGTTCATTATTGTATTCCTGGAATGCTGAGTCTTTTTGACATTCATACACCCACGAGGGCAGCAAAAGGTCTAGCTTGCACTAATAGATGCAAATCATATCTAATATCCTATACTTAAATAAATCTCAAACTACTGTCTTAAACTGAAAAAGTCCAAGAAATATAAATAGAAAGCAACTTTGGATCATATTGATGTGAAAAATACCATAGCACAAAGATTTAGGTGTTGATTTTTGACCTTAACTTTGCATTATACACTGCTCCTGGATGAAGTCAAAAGCTTAATGTTAGGCTTTATTGTATTCATTAGCAATCTTTCATATTGTACTGGCTTTGCATGTCAAGCAAAAACACATTAAAATGTGTGTTATGCCACTAAGCGATGATGTAAATCTTTATTGAGTCTTTACCTCTTTTCACATTGAAGGGTGGTTAATCCCTTCAATTTTCTTTTGTGGAGGGATGAATAGATCACACAAGAGCCAGAGGGATGAGACTAAATCATATAAGCTCTGACCAAAAAGTAGAAGAAGCACAAAGCCTGTGTGTTTCTGAGGTACAGATAGCAAAGCTGGAGACTGGCTGTGCTCAAATGTATCATCTTTGGAACAGGCTGCTCAGAGAAGTGGTGGGTGTCCGATGCCTTCAAGGCCAGGTTGGATGGGGTCCTGAGCAACTGGATCTAGTGGGTGGCATCCCTAGCCATGGTGGGGGAGTTGGAACAAGATGGTCCTTTCCAACCTAATTCATTCTATGATTCCGTGACCTTTCTGACGAGAAGGGATTTCTCTGTGTCTGACAATGGTGTATCAGCTATTACCTTATCTGTCCCTGTTTTGCATAATTAAGCATAAAATGTATTTGTGAACTCTACAGAGAAACATGTTTGAAAGAGACTGGGTTATTAAACAAGGTGGAAATGACAAGAAATACTGAATTTCTGTGTTCATATCTTTTATGTAAAATGTATCTTCTTGGATTTCCCACGAGAGACACTGTCATGACGCTTGCTCTCATCACAGGCCTCAGGTTATGGCTGACAATCTTTGAAAATTTGTGTTCAACCTGAAAGAGTTACCGGCCACAGCCACTTCCATGTACTTTGTAAATGGCATCTGGATAGGGCACAGACTGAGTTTGAGGCTCTTTTCAGCTTCCAGGAATAGTTCAATTCCTCTTAGCTTATCCTCAGGCAAATGCAATAACCACAGAGCTCCAGGTAACATTAGCAGCTGGCGGAGGAAAGATAAATTCCACATGCTTGTTGAAACTTGTTTTGTCACTTTTCAGAGAAGAATGCAGGATTCAGGGAATTTTAAACAGAAAGCACAGTTGAGTAGCTACTCAGTAGTCAAGTCACAAAGGATGTGTCATTCTCAGAGGAGTCATGCTGACTTTTCTGGTTTCTTTCTGGCCCAAAGGACCTTAGTTGTTTTATGCATAGCCTATTACCTCTGACCACTGACCTAAGAAGAAAGAAAACCCTTTGGCAGAGGAAGGAATTAACTTTCATCTCCCACTTCCTGGGGAAGCCCCTATGTTTTAAATCAATGGTTTAATTGCACTGTGTCCTCTCCACAAATTCAGTAGCTGTGAAAGCACTTCATGTTTTCTGGGGATCTGATCTGGTCTATATGCATAAGATCTACCCTGATAGTGCTTACCAAGTCAGGAAGACCCTGAGGGGAATTCAGTGAAGGAAGGCAGCCGGCTCTTCAGTGAGATCTTTAAGTGCAATATTCAACACTGCAA
Source organism: Struthidea cinerea (assembly GCA_013397865.1). Lineage (NCBI taxonomy): Eukaryota > Metazoa > Chordata > Aves > Passeriformes > Corcoracidae > Struthidea > Struthidea cinerea. The sequence continues at coordinate 1,264,320 of VZTI01002336.1, read as the reverse complement.
TGTTCAACCATGTCAGAACATGAGCTCTTCTGCAATTGTGCAGAAGTTAAGCTCTTTGGAAAATCTAAGGTCACGAAACACAACAACTGTGAAGACCAGGTGCCTTTGATGCTTATGTGGCATCTGAAAAGGGGCTTTCAGGAATGAAAACTACTCCATTTTGGATGTAGTTACCAAAATGTCAACCGTTCCCCAGATAAGTATCTAGATCCCTTTTTTTTGCTTATTTTTGGGTTTGTGTTCAATCTTAAATCCTAGGCCAGATAACATCTTGCACCTAAGCAAGACTTGTGTGATCTTGTACCCAGTAAGGTGAGCTTGAGTATGAAACAGGCCCTCTAGTTACCTCTCTGAAGAGCCAGCTGGTGCTCAGCATGTCAGCTTTACAGCTGTTTAACCATGAGAATGATTGGACCCATGAGGGTTTCTTTTGTCTTCTGAATATGTATAGTGCATTAAAAAAAAAAAAAGGCTGTGTGTGATGCAAGCTCTCTATCGGCAGGTCAATGTGATGAGGAATTTAATGGTAAAGCCAGATACTCTGAATCAGGTCTTATTTCCAGCTGCGGGTAAAACCTTACCCTCAATGGAAACACATGGCTATTGATTCAGAGGCGGCCAGAGTTTATCCTTGTAGTCGTGTCAGACATAAATATTTAGCTAACATATAATTGCATAATTTAACTACGAACTTAAAAGGTTCACTGATGTTCAGATGGACTCTTCATAAGTAAACAAACTATCTTTTTCTTTTTTTAATTGTAGAGATCATATTTTCATAGCAATACTATTTTCTTATGTGGTAATCTCTGAAGATCTTGCTTTCTCCAAAAGCAGGAAATTATTCTGATAACAAAAAAGAGTGCCTTTATGCAAATACTACCTACAAAACCACTTCCTTTGAAGAAACAACCTAAATTATAGGGCAGAAGCCATTTAGGCATCTTAAGTACTGGTTAAAGAATTAGACATGATTAGTGCAATAATAAAATACATTTTATCAGCTATTTTCTGTCAATTCAAGAAGTTGCATGTGCTGTACCCTGGAGGAAACTACTGCCTTATGGCTGGAGAGTACACTTTTCAGGGGAAGGAGAAGTTCATCAACCAGTGCATCTTTGTACTGCTGCAGACAGTCAAGTGAGGAACCTGCTTCTGTCAGTGGCAGGACGCTCTGCTGATGCTAAAGAGAAGATGGAAATTCTCATGTGATTCAAGATCTCCTGCTTCGGATGTGGAGATACCCAACGGGAGAAAACATGTGAGGTGTAATTAGGCACAGACCTTCACATTTCAGCATATTTACCAAGTTAATGGGAAGAATCTGAGGCCCTAGTATAGAAAAGTCTCTTGAGCTTTGCTTTTACAGGTACCTCAGCTTTCAGCCTTTGTAAAAGTGCAGCATAGGAGATGCTGCAAAGTCTGGAGAAGAGGGTTTTCCGTCCCACCTGAAATCTGCTCAATTGCTTGTGGGAGATGCAAAGCAGCCTGTACAGTCAAAATTGGTATGTTTTCAGGAGACAAAAATACCTGGACGAGCAGTCCTAGTGTTCCTGATATTCTCACTGATCTGATATTCTCACTGCATTAGGAGCACAGTTTTTTTTCCAGTCCTTAATATAAGCTTCCGACATACTGTGGGCAATGAAGTGTAGCCACGATGAAATCCAGCAGCATATTCCAGCAAACATGATAGCTAAGCATAGACAAATTAGAATAAATTGTTAATGACTCTCTGCAGATGTCCCTACGTTGCTATATACATTAGCTTCCCATTTTTGAGGCATCTTCAAGGGAGGTAGGTTTGTTTGCAGCACTTTAGCGAAATAGGTTTCTTTACACTGAGCATTTCCCATTATGGTCAGTCTTCAAACATGGAAATGGGCAATATCTTTGTACTTACAGAACTCTAACATTGTTGTTGGAGTTTTGGTTGGTTTAGTTTAAAATTAATTGTAATAAATTATACTTTTTGAGAATTTTAATTTGATTCACCAATTTCTCACCCTTAAGAGGATTGTTTCTCTAGTGGGATTTTTTGCTGTGGAAGCCAAAAATTATTTGACTTGTTAAAACTCATAGTGCCTGGAGGCAGTTCCAATCTATTGTATGAGGCATTTCTGAACCAGATTGCATCCACACAATTTAATTTAATAGCTCCTGATATATTTAGTCTTCATGAATTTCCTGAATCCCATTTTGAACCTAAATATACACATATGTTTAGGGAGGGTGTAAGCTGCTTGTAGCAATGAATTTAAATAACTATGCTTTGATCTATCTATCTATCTATCAGATCTGAGTACAGGGTAAGACCCCAAGTTTCGCATGTTTATTAGATGAGGTTTTACAAGATCACGTTGGAACCACGCTAGAATATGTGGTAAGACTGACAGTGGTGTAGCCATGTAGCAACCTATGGGAAAACATAAGAATAATTATATAACTTCTGCATGAAATGTCAAAGGTTATAAAGAAATGATTTTGATATTTAATGAAACTTCAGGCTCTTTAGTCCACTTGCAGTCACGGACAGAATTTGTGTATCTACAACTCACCTTTGGTGTTTGGCCACTTGCACTACCTTACAAAAGGCAGAAACCTGTCAGTGTATTATGCTCTGTCATGTAAACATCATTACATTTGTTCACTTCAAAACTCTGTCAGATGTACAAGGATTACTTTACAAGCTCATTAGTTATAAAAAAATCACTGAACTCTCAAAGTCTTACCCAATAATTGGAAATAATATATCTAACTGCATTAACAGTAGTGTCTTCTTTAAAAGACAATTAATGGCTTTTCTGAGCTACTAATCTTCCTCAAAGAGATTAGTACTTATGATCACTCTTCCTTCCCTTTCCTCAGCTGTAAAAATTTCACACAATTTTTTTCCAGGAAGCCTTACCATAACTACAAAGCACAGGTTCATCATTCACCTGCATTCCCCATCATGAGGTTTTACCCACTGTGTGAAAAAAAACATATGGAGCACTAGAAAAAGTAGAATAGAGTGTACTTCTCACCCGATGACAGTGGTCTTTGTCTGATTTTTGAGATTTGTATGAATTCTACCTTTGCAAAGCCTCAAAACAAATGAACCCATCTTACTGGCTCAAGAGACTTATAATAGATAATTATTTATCTGTGTATGTCTACAGCTGTCAAAAAGTGATGTTCTGTACTCCGTCAATGAGAACAAGACTGGAGTTTTAAAAACCCATCTTTTTTTAGACAAAGTAATTCAGAGAGACACTTGCAAACTAGTTAGTTACGGAGTAATCATTTGGTTTGAAAGTGACATTTCAAGGCAGCCAAATAGCTCATCTTTTAACAGCTTTTGGCCTCACAATGTAAACTAGAAAATATTCACTCCACTTAACAATAGTATTTTAGTAATCATAACATTATCAAGATTTTAAAGAAGCAGGCTATTGATTTCTTCCTCTGAAACTTTTAGAGAAAATCATATATTATAGGAAATGTTCCAGAGTAGATACAGGCTCAGCAGAAAAAATATAGGATCATTTGATTTCGCTTGTTTCCTTAGGAGTGTTTCTCGTAAAAATCACAAAGTCTCAGTCAGAGATGGACAGTCCAGGGAAGAATCATTTAATAAAAAGTAGCCCTCAAGGATCAGAAACATTCTGACATATTGGTGTTTTACTAAATACTCTCACCAATGCCTGCAGCTGATTGCTTTAATAGGATTTTTTATAAAGGACACATTAAAAACTTTATTTGTCAAGAGTGACTGTGGTCAGTTCTGTGAACTTAGATAAATCCTCTCTACTTCATTTATTATACAGCAACCATGTACTACATCTTTAAAATTACATTTCAAATAAATAAATACATTCAAGAAGAGAGCGTAAGTTAAAAGGTGTTGCAGTCTTTGCTTTTTTTGGTGTAATATGATCTAGCTGAGATAGATATAAATTATAGAATATAGAAAACATGGCACCCTGTTCCACCCAGAAATGCAAAAATGATCTTATTGTTTCTTTCTTATTTTCTTTATCATTATTAACTTGACCAGAAAGATGATCCAAATTAAGCAAACCCTGAGCCCATTTCTGTGGTGAAAGTGTTGATTAACTGCCCAGAATGAGAGACCTTGTTGGTTTGAGCAGTAGATATAAAACTGAACAGGTTTGAAAATTAACTTCATCTCCGACGTTTCAGTTCAAATACATGCCATGTTTTTTTATCAGTGTAGAATGAAAGCTGATGCATAACATAGAACTTTCAAGTTATAAAGTAAGGCAAATCTGAACTCGCATTTTTGTTGACAAGATGCACGGGATTCTATGTGTGATGAAGATTTAATTGCATTTTAATGATCAAATGGAAATAGTTTTCAGATCTATAAACAATCCTCAGAGAAGCCTCTCCAAAGGCATATCCTGTGCATGCCTGGACACGGTTTTCTCAGGACATACATTTTTTCTCTGGTAACAATCATTTTTTTTTTCACTAGGGTTCCTGGATGTCAGATGCAGTTGTAGGGTGGCTAAAGGAGGATGAACACAGAGCAACACGTGCAAAGGGATATGCCCATGATTGCCTGGTTTTGGTCCTATGGTGCTTTTGTAAAGCTAAAAGTATTATTAAAAATAAGATGAAACTCTTTTGGAAATAAAAAGTGTATTCCTTATAGTTAAACTCTTTCACAGATAAGTTATTACTTGTGAATGGCACTTAAAGAGGCAGAAACTGTATTAGCTTCATGTCCTTAAACTAGCTGAACACACAGACAAAAAAGCATTTATTTGAATGCAGAGCAATGAATATTGAATTTGTTAATGTTTGGACTTTTCTGTGCTCTTCCAAGCTCCCACAGCAATGCCAGGGTGCAGGATGAAGTGTATCACTTCCCTGGAAGCCAAGAAGCAATTTAGAAGCAAAGAATATGTGGGCAGCATGAGTGATTGACTGCAGTAAAGGTCTATTTGGAGGTTTAAAATAAATTTCCCTCAAGATGCTTAGTGGGGCTAATGTCTCTTTTTAAAGAAACACAGTGGTGTAAACTAATGATTTTAATGGCTTTTTAAATGTAAATGCCAAAATTTGGAATCTTAATATTTTTCTTTATGTGAAAGTAACACATAAAAATTTTTAAAGACAGCAGACAAAATTATATAACTGGGATTTTTTTGTGTGAGTGGTATTAACACTACTCATATCTGAGTATTAATAAATTGTTTACAAAGACACTCAATATACATACTCAGTCTTTTTCATCTTTCAAACCATTATGCAGAATTGCATAGCAAATTAGAGCAAACGGAATTCTTCATCTTCTTTAGAGCATCTGTGGACTGAAGATGTTCATTGGACTGTAAAAGAAAGAAGAAGAAATAACTGTTTAATAAGAAATACAATATTATTTTAAAAAGTTGAGGAGGCTTGTCTATGGACATAAGGATCCATGCAACTCTTCTGTCAATATGACTAGCATTATAGCCACTCATTTGCTTTTCATCAATAAAACTCACAAAATTGTAATTTAAACTCTTTTGTAAAATAAAACCCCTACTCAAGATAAAAAAAACTTACTCAATGCATTTATAAAACATCAGGTGCTCGATTTCATGAAATATTTACTTCCCAGACCTTCAAAGTATACAACGTTTCTCGAAGAATTTAACTGGGATCAAGCAGATAAACTTTGCCTAACAGCTGAAAGTGTTAGTCACTGTTTTTTCTTGAGTAAGTTTTTAATTATTATTTCTCTTGTAAGTTAAAATGCACTGGCTTTGAGCTTTACAATCATTCTTTGTTCCTGTGCAGTTCTCAGCATGCAAAATGTTTATAAGGTAGGGATAAATGAAACTCTTCGGATTCAGCTATTTTAAAGGTTATAAAATATTTAGAAGTAATATAAGGAGATGCATAGCAAACAATAGGAAGAACTGAGTTGAGATGATCAAGTGTTTTATTTTTCTCATGATGCATTCTTTTAGTCTTTATTTTAATATAACAGTGTCATAACAGAAGAAAATGGATCAAAATGAGTCAGTGCAGTTGCTTCATGGATATGTTTAGTTTACGCAGTCATAGTCCAAAATCATGAAAAGAAAAACGCCAGTGCCACAACTGTGATTTCACAAACTTCCGGTTTTTCCGGTAACTGAAAAAGAAGCACATGAAACACTTTCAGATCCCTTAGGAGATCAAATTTCTAATAAAGATGTGAAACAATCATAATTTGTAGCTGCCTCAAAAGATTGCAAGAAAAAGAATTGATAGCGATATGTATTGAAAACTGGAGTAGATAACAAAAGTTGAAAGTGGCATCACGGCTGCAGGCACTTTTGTGTGCTTTGGAAAGACTCTAAAAAGGTTATTGGTAGAAAGGAGAAACCAGGGAGCTAATGCTCATCTTGTCTCTGGAACTAATCTTTTTCTTCTGCATTCCGAAAAACGCCTCACAGGCAAAACATCACCTCTAACCTTGTTTTCTGTTCTGTGTATTTTATTAACCTTTCTTTTCCAAGTCTACAGTTTTCACTCGAGTGCAATCTAGGTTGACTGATTATTGTTTTTTTTACATTGAGTAAGGTGTTACCATGATATTAGTTTAGCAAAAGGGCCATGTTTAGTTGCCAAGGCAATTAAACAATAATAACTGCAGTCTTTACTTGTCTATCACAGTTGTCAATCCAGCTCCTGCTTCCTAGTGTGAAATAGAGTTTTGTTTTTTTTTTTAGTCAATATTGCTTCATTCAGGTAATGCAGCTGAGCTTGTTCTGAAGCAGGAAACAAGCAGTTGTGGGCCTGTTGTAGCTGGATACAAGTCTAGGCATCCATGGCATGGGTCAGTGTTGGTCAAATGATGGACTTGAGGAACCAAATGAGTTATTCTCTGTCACAGCTGAGATGACAGATAAATATGTGTTAAGCTCTGCATTACAGTGACCTTTGGGAAGCACAGACAACATTTCCTGTCAAAATTCTACAACACCATGAATATCCTTGGACTTCCAATATTTTGTTCCTTCTGCGATCGATTTAGGGCACAACCAATGATCTATCTGGGAAAAAAAAATCAAGAATAAAATACAAACCATGCAGACATCTGACTTGTTTCTTCTTTGAAGGGAGCTTATTATTAAAAGAACATGATTTTCATTGAAAAAAAAATAAGCTTTTGTACCTTTGGGGTTTCATTAGGTTATCAGTGTTATGGGTTTGGCAGCACCTCCTGGTTGCCATGTGGGACATATCATTTACTAACTCTGGATTGGATAAGAGCATACATCACAGAAAAATGCAGTCCTGCCTCCTTCTCTGTAGCTTCCATGCAGGGGAAACTGTGACTGTGTTCATAGGTCAAACACAGCTGTGGTTCACTTGTGTAGGATCACACAGCTCTGGGATGCTTCAGAGCACAGTCCAGAAGGTGAGCCTGGACACAGCTTCAGAGCAGCAAGACCAAGTGACGTGTTCTCAGCAGCCATTTCCCACACTGTGTTGGCAAAATAAACGTGTTTTGTGCACATCTTTGTCTTTATGCTTTCACTTTGTGGGACTGCACCTGATTAAAGAAATGTTCTAATCAATGAAACATCTCTGGACAAGCAAAAACAGCTCACTTAACATGTTGGACCATCTGACAGATGGTAACTGCTGGTGTTTTCCTTGACAATAACCTGCTCCTTTATGCAGTACATTTAGTAAATGGAAACTGTCTCCTAAGTTGTTGACCAGGTTTCGGTTTCTTTTGTTTTGCTTTTTTTTTTCTATTGAGCCTTGTCACCAAAATCCTAGGTCAGAATGTTCTGATAACACACAGTTCAGGAATTGTACAGCTGAGACACAAAGTTTGTTATTGTCTTGGCCATTTTCATTCGTGCCTATTGCTATTAGACGGCTATTTCAATAATCAGTCTGAATAATCAGTTATAGGTAACTTATTTCACAAATGGTAATATGACTTTTGCTTTTCAACACATTTTCCTTACCAGTCTATATAAAATTGTTTACATCCAAAATTAACAAGCTGGCATTAAAATAATTAGTTCGTCAATCAGTTACGAAGGGGACAGAAGAACAAAAAGCTGCAGGATGAAAGAAAAGCTCCTAAAATTTATCCCCATGTGAATAGAAACTTTTCTTCTATCAGTACTGGACTGTTGTAATTGTTTCCAACCCAGATCCCCAAAATTTTACATTTCCATATCCCTTCCCTGAGGCAAGCCCCTTACAGGGGACTAAGATCTGTGCTAGGCCATCTCTTCTTCTGATATCCTGTAATGACCTCTAAAGCCCTCTTGCCTCCAAATTCTGTTGAACAGTTCTCATCAATGTTGAAGCATGTTCAAGCTAGAAGGAACATATGAAGGAACAAATGAAGAAACAGTTCCAAAAAGTTTCTTAAATTTTTATTCTCATTATTACTGGAGATTCTTTCCACCCTTGCTTTGCCTGAGAGCTTCCATACTCAGAATCTTTTCTTCTCTGTGTCTTCATTGATGCCTCTTTTACTTTCTTGTTTTGTTCTTTCGTTCTCCTTATCTCCTTCTAACAGTACATCCCTCGGTGACTTCACCTCTAGTGTTGCTCTTTTTGCAGTCCTGGACCTGACATGACGTTGGCCCTCTATCACTCACTCCCTTTATAATATTCTGGTTTTATATCCTTACACCTCGGGTTTTTCTAGAGGGACTATCTGCTGGCTTCTGGTGATTCATCAGAACATAGCACTGTATCCTAGATCTTTGTTGATATTTCAGTGTTTCTGTGATAGCAATCAGATAGCAATACTTCAGCTTACCGTAACCACAATGAAAGAACTTGGAGTTACCCTGTCTAAGCAACTTGTCTTGAACTGCAGAAAAGAGAAGCGAACACTGCCTCTATTGTGAAAAACAATGAATGTCCTGAAAAGACAGTTCACCAGCAGTGCTCATCCCAGAAAACATGAAAATGGAGAGAGACAGAAATATTTTCCTGAATTCCTGTGAGCCATTATATCAGATTTGCCTTCACCATGGCCAGAGATTCACATTCAAGATAAACTAACAAAAGAGATTTTATGCAATGACAGTCAAGTTGTAACAGGGTCAGACATACAACAGGAGAGCATGTCACATCTGCTGACTTCTCAGTCTAAAAAAAAACAAATTAACCTCTTGGCCTGTTTGCTTATAGGGGGAAGATGCCTCAGCCCAAAATTTGTAAGGCTACCTTGACCACTGAAAGATGCAGTCACACTCCTAACAGGAAAGAGCCTCAATACCTGACAACAGGCAAATTTTAATTCTCAGCTTACTTAATTCTTTTCTTGAACCATCTCTTCCTTACAAGAACAAAACCAGGGATTTGGGTGTTATTTATGCCTTTCACTCAAAAAGAAGCAAGTTAAAAGAGGGGGGCAAAGCAATCTGTGCCTTTAAAAAATAAAAGAATTCTGTCTTGTTCAGATTAAGCCAAAATGTTTTCAACATAATAAGCAAAGAAAAATCCTTTCAGCAATGGAGGCAATGTTAATATAAGGAGTAATTTTAGAAAATCTTTTCCCGCCATTTTTTGAAATGAGAAAAAGTATCCATGTATTATTTTCCTACAAGCATGAAATTATTGTATTAATATTTTTTAGTTTCCTGACAGTACTTTTTACCTGAAGGATTCTGACTTACAGTTCAACAAATTCTCTCCATAAAGAAAAGCTGAAGGCAGCATTGTGGAAGAGGCTGGAATGCCTGTCGGCATGATTTCACCATGTATGCTGTTGTGCAACAGGGACTTTTCTTGAGAGTATATTTTCAGTCAATATTTTTTATAATTCTATAAAATGTATCAGAATCAATATGTTGAACTGAATTTTGATAGTATGTCAATTTCTGAATTTTGGGGAATTTATTATATTCTGAAAATACTTGGCCAGACCCTAAACTTCTCTATCTCCAGAAAAATGACGCACACCCATCACAGGGGAAAAATAAACAGAGTCCCCAGCTGTCTTTGCTAAAACCAGTATGCACTGTATTGTTCTGGTTCTGTTGGTTTGGAGTTTTTTTTTTTTCACCTCTATGAGGAAATAATCTTAACAGTACCTTCTCAAAAAGCATTTTCAGTTCAATATTTTATAATAAATCTCTCTTTTCTCCTTCCCGTAAGAAGAGTAAGAAACGAAGAGCCAGTTGAGGGACCATATGGCTCAGAAGTTCTCATTTGTTTAGTTAGATGATACCACAGACAGGAAATCAACGTATAGGAATTTCACAACCACATTTCCATCTGTTTTATGTGGGTGATGCCATCAAAGAAGCTGACAAGTCTTAGCAATACTCCAGCATATGTCAGCTTTTGGTAGTGCTACAGGTCCAAAGTCCATTCTCACACCTGCCTCAAGCAGCAGCAGGAGCCAAAATTGGAGATGATCTCTGTGGAAGGCCAATGGCTACACAACATGGTTAGCTCTGAACTGTGATATTTCTGGTTTTAGCTGTGTTTGATAAGATATGCCATCGTTTGTCATAGACATTCTGGTGTAATTAGTACCAGTTGAAATAAATTTCAGTATACAAAGATCAAAACAAGATTTTTTTATTAACATGCTGGTGGGCTATAAATCTGCTCATCAGGTGCAGGATCTACTGAGAGTTGATAGTTACTGGAGAGTATAAAGGCCCCTTCTGAAATCAGACATTAAATATCACAATTCCTGTGTACTTTGAAGTCATTCCCACTATCCATGTCTGAAGGGTGTAAAAGAAAACCAAAGTTGGATTGGTATGCCATTCAAAAGAAGAGATCAAATGAAACATTTAGGAATATTATTAGTGTCATTTACAAGTCATGAAGAGTCTTGTAACTACGCTAGTTTTGATAATTTTCTCTCAAATAAAAGAAGTTCAAGCTGCTAGTTCTAGTTATTCTCAAAATACCGGAGAAATGGTCAATTACAAATTCAGCCTCTAAAGAGGAATTTAATCAAGAGAAGAGAATTTTCATTCTTGTATAAATAATCAACTGAATTTTGCAATTTGCATTCAACTGCTTGTGCTTTCACTTGCAGGTCTTAATTAGGATCACTATTGCGTCTTGTAGACAGCTAGACTATTAGTATTGTTGGTAGCTTGCCACCATATTTGGCAGCCCAACAGAACTGCAAAAGCTGAAAAATAAACCTATTTAAAAAGTCAGTAAAACCAACATCCTTTCTGAAAGCTTTAATCTAGCTTTCCATGTGCTGTACCTTTGCTGAGGGTAAAAATTATCAATCTGCTCCTCTGCTTCCATCTATCAGAGCATTTTCTCTGAACACCATTTCAGAAGAAATTATCTTTATTTTGCTATCAGTCTGGATATTGATTATCATTTTCAGATTCTTCTGCCTTTCATGTAAGCACTCTTGAGAAGGCTGCTTAGGTCTAAAGAGAACACTTTTATTGCTTATAATTACATTTAGGCTGCATGATGGATGCATATCCTTAAATGAAAACAGAAGGTAACCTCACATTTTTGTTTTATTTTATGCCATCTTCCTTCACAATGTTAACTTTATTGGCAAATTTGGAATTCACTAATTCAAAGGAACACATCTTTAAAGTCAGACAGGCTATAGAACACAAAAGATGGAAGCCTAGAGAAAGACAATGGCAGTTCTATTTTTGTCACTGCTGTGAATCTTTTTTTAGAACACAGGTTCTTCCATTTCTTTTCTTGTCCATTGATGTGTCCATTTAAAGTGTAAACTCCCCTCAATGTTTAGTTCATTCTATAAGTTTGTATAATACCTAATAAATGGGCCTGCAGTATTTCTTGGGGGCTAGATGGAATATCAATAAATGCTACAAAGAATAAACTAACAGAAAATATTTAGTTACTGATTAAGCCCATTAACAAAAGATATCAATTACTGATTAAGCACTATTAAAATGTGAGCTTCAGATAGAAATATCAGAGATTAAAGATACAGGGAATCATACAGTTACAAAGGGAACAAACCAATCTGTCTTATCTTTGTTTGCTAAGAAAGACCATCTCTATCTCCTGACCCATAACGATGACTTTGTAAAGGGTATTTCCTTTCCCTGTGTGTCAGGTTAGAAGAGCATTGTGAAGTAACCAATAGAAATTAGAAGGCAGTACCTTCTTAAGTGATTTGGGTTCCTAATTACGGTAGAATTTTTGGGAGTTTTCACCTGAATAAACTGAATAAGTTAAAATGCTTTTTAAACGTGTTTAAACATGTGGTTTAAATATCATCCCAGCATCTAACAGCAGTAGAAACTCTAAATGGGAAGTCTATGGCACAAAGTTAAATACTTGTTTTAACCTCTGCTATAGATAAAATCTAGGGGAAAATAGAGACAACATAGTATTTACCAGAAACAATTTTTTCTTTTGTATGGTTCTGTACTTCTTTCATCTTAAGTGATATCTTCTCAAGCAGTCAAAATGTGCAGTGGTTTCATTCCCAGAAGCAAGCGAATTTTTCCTTATTCAAGTGATTTGATACAGTACATTACAAACACAGCAAAATTCACAGCAGTAAGACATAAATTCACTTTGTCTAAATATGCTTTCACAGTATCCTATTGATGCCAGTATTTGCAGACACTCTTTGCTGGGATATCTCCTCCCCTCC
>VZTI01002336.1:1161477-1251547 GCA_013397865.1 Struthidea cinerea | reverse complement strand
TCTCCCCCACCCCCCCTGAATTGCTCATAAACTATTTTTTTCATAGAGTTTATATTTGAAAACCCTTAAAAATTTTCTTTTCTGCTTTATACACTTAAAGATAGAGCATTAAAAGGAGAAACAAAAAAAATTTTATGGACATCTAGTTGTTAAAAAACATAGTTGCAGAAAAAAAATTGTTAGCCTTATACTCTTTCTACGTGACTTTTAAGGTAATAAAATGCTTCATCTATAGGCTGGTATTTAATTACTTGAAAATTTTATTTATTACCTTGGGCAGTCCAGTTCTATAGTGATTATTCTTTTATTGTCGTACAAAACATATGCAGATTTTTATTTCTTTTAGGATTTGTAATTCATTATATAAGATGGTAATTATAAGGAAAAAAAAGATAAATCAAAAGTAGATTCAGAACTGTTTAATATGGAAGAAAAAAAATAAATTTCTTATCCACCTACAGAAACACTGGCATTATTATCCCTACTATTTTCTATACATTTCAATAGATGCATATTAATATACATAAAGTGACCAATATAAAGAAATTTCAGTAATAGTCTGAATAGCACCAAAACCAAGCCTACCTCTATTGTTTATTATAACCTCATAAAAGGAAGAAATTTGTTCTCACTGGTTTAGTTATTCACATGAAGCACCAATCTGAGCTGCCTGACATGAAAGTACAAGTAACACAGGGCAGGACAAACTCATTTCTCTGCACATCTACTGTGACCTTCTGCAGTGCCACTGGGATTTTCCATGTGTGCTCTGTGTGGTGCTGTAAAGGATCACAGTCATTGGTGCTGGGTCCCAGACCCTCTTAGGAATAAATTTTATGCACCAATTGGCTAAAAGACCTTCATGCTGGCAGGAAAAGGCAAAAAGTGTTGATATTTCTTTGGTCTGACAGCCCAGAGAGCTGAAGAGGGGGCTGGAGGCACAGGTGGGTTCTTGTTCCACCATGTGGGCTTAGGTTATGAGTTAGACCCATCACGGTAAGAGCAAAGCAGGAACTCAGTGTTACTGCTAAAGATGATAAGAAAGGAAACAGAGATGGCAAGATAAGTCAAAATCCTTATGAGCAAGGATCTTGAGTAGTGGATGCACAGAGAAAGAGAAATATTTTTGCTGGAATCATAGACAGGTTTTCTGGAAAGGAGTTAAAAATAAATTCTCTTTTACATGACGGTTATTTTGCGGTTAGACACTAAATTATAACAAACAGCATCTATTAAATACAAATAGTCAGCAAATCTTGAATGAGTAATTCTAATGTCAAATATAACTGGAGAACACTATATGTAAGCAGCATCCACACACACACCAGAAAAATAAAAAAGAGAAAAAAAAAAAGAAAAAAAATTAGAATATTGAGTTGTGTACAAGGAAAGAAAAAAAAGTTTCAATCCTACAGGATGAAGCTTAGGTGTATTATTCCATCTCAGTGTAGGAATAAGCAGATTGATACTTCTGCACAGTCTCCAGAGGCTCCTTCCGAACCCAGCAAATCTGATTTTGTGTGACTTTGTGTGAGAAATCCAGTTGTCTTTCACATATACTCCAACAGAAGTCCACCTCAGTGACTTGCAATCATTTGGGAATATGCTTTGAAGATGATGATGCTGATTTTTAATACATAAATTTATTATTGTTGGAAATTTTGTGTATTTCTGATGTTATTCCTTTCCCCAAAGTTAGGCTGAGCAGTACTTTCAATGTATCAGATATGAAAATAATAAATACAAAAATTTTTACTACTTTTATCCTTTTGTGGATATATAGTAAGCATTTCCTAATACCTACTATAGACACAAGGAGAAACTGCTATATTCGAGATAATAAAATTAAATTACTGTAGTTCCTCTAGCTTGAAAGAACAAATGGAAGAAATAGGAAAAGTTACATCTTATTGACTTTTCAACCTCAGATAGTCATACACTGTATACTCTTAGAAGGGGAGCAGGTGGTCATTTAAAAGTCAAAAGACAGAATAGAAAACATAATCTGATTACTTCTAGTGCCAATATCATAAGGTCACTGTCAGGCTTTTTGCTGTCTGACTGATGACTTCTGCTCTTCCAAAGCTGGCAATCCTCCAGGGGTGCCCGAGCTGCCGCAGCCCATCCACAGATGTTTCATTAAAGAACCAGGATATTAATAGTATCCCAGTAATTCCACATCAACTTCTCTGAACTGGCTCCCTCACAAGAGTGTGAAGCAGACCCTGTCCCTCACACACCAGCTGGCTCTGGTCCTGCTGGTCTCTGCCCATCTGCTTTTGCCATGTGCTGACCACTATGCTTGATTATTTCTCATTTCTAGATCATTGGCCAGGGTGGCCTGGATAAGCAGGTTTAACGTTGCTATGGACCAAGTGATGTTCTAATCTTTACACATAAAAGTAGAGTTTAGAACATCAGAAATACAAATAAAGATTAATACCATACTGGTGAAAACAAGTATGGACTGTTATACAACTGAAATACCATTTTAAGATTTTTGTGCTGTGAGAGAGAACCACAAAAATAAACGTTCATCTTACAAAATTTGGACTCTGCGGGTCCCAGAATTATGAAATTAGTGTAATTATATCCCAAACATACTTATAGCAAATCTCTCTAACTGTGCAATTAGAACTTCAACTGATCCAATTATGTGATGTAATGGTGTAGAGTAATTATGCATAATGACACAATTATAATTTGTGATTATATCATAAAAAGGATTCTGAAACTTTCAGAATGAATATTGGGCACAAACTGCCATTCTTTGTTTTAAGCTGAAAGGACTCATCTGTTTCAGACATCAATTCCAAAATATTTATGTCATGTTGCAAGTAAATGCTATATTAGCTAGGAAAAAAAAAAGGATGAGTCAGAGATTTAGTTGCTTAAAAATGATTTCTAAGGACAGAGGAATATGGCATTCACTGCAGCAATGTCTAGAGCTGTTTAAAATGCACTTTTTAAAAAGTTATGAAAGGAAATTTTTACTATGTCTGTTAGAAATTCTGACCGAGTAGTCTGTGTTGACACTTTTCATCACAGTACCTGAGCACTACTACTTCCTAGTAGTTACTGAGAGCATCTCTACAAAGCAATGCTATATAAAAAACAGAAAGCCGTGAAACATCAAGAATTTATATAAGAATATTTTTATAACAGGAAAATACATTCTATGGCAGGTACATATCCCGTTATTATTTTTCAAAAGAGATTTTCTTCAGCTGAGAGCAAACAATACACATCCACTACAGAGATGTTGAAGGTGGAATAGCTCTCTGGAGACATCTGCCAGCTCTTATATTTCTCACTGAGTCTAAAGTCACAGTTGATCAAAGGAGTTCTGTCTTTCCTACCTAAACAGTGGGAGTGAAGCCAAGTGGCTCATAACAGCACAACACCATCGAGCATGGGGAGGCCTGGAAAACACTGAGGACAGATCCAGTTATTCTTATTCTAATATTGGGAAGCATCCCAAAGTGATTTCAGACTACCTTTGGAGGCATCCCTATAGCTTACTCTTACATATTTTTAAATTATAGAACTGCAGACAATGACCACTGCGCTTTCTGTGAGTGAACTCCACACCTCCTCTCTGTCATTATTTGCAAGAAGTAGATTATAATACCAAACAAGCAAAATCTTATAAATATAACTCCTATTACTAACACAGTTCAATATTTGAAATGCCTTTCCAAATCTTGTTCCAAATCATCCTTCAACATGGCCTTTGCAAACAGTAGGAAAATTTGATTCTAAAGATAATTCTAAGATGACATTTGTCACTCTGGATGGGATCATTCTGACTAAATTGTGGACATCTTCTTGCGTTAATTGTACAGGTGTACCACTGTTATTGTGGTATAATTGTGAATAGAGTCAATTCTTATCTCTCTGAGGTAGATTTTTAAAAGAACTCAGATGCATGAGACTAGAAATATCTGTTCTCAGTTTATACAGAATAAATTATTTCATTATACCCAATGGCAATGGGATTGCTTTCTTTTTGTACAGAGATATTAGGAAAAGTACTGGTAAATTTATTATATAACCTGTATTTACCCCGAAAAAGATGATTTCCATGTATATCAGCTTTTGCAACATTAAGTAGAATTTCTCATGGGTAATTAATCTATGTTTATGTCTGAATTATCTGAACTCTGATACTATGGAAGCCTTTTCATTTTGAAAGATGGTTGAAGGTACAAACATGGTCTCAGACATTACTATCTGTGCTGCCCTTGAAGGGCTATTCTGAGCATTACTTCTCCATAACTGAGTTTCAGTCAAGTTGTTCTATTGGTCTGATAGTTCCAGCAGACACAGTTTTGAAAGGAGAGAAAATGCTCTTTATTACACCAACTGATACAGCCAGGAAAAAAAAATACTTGAGGCTTACAGGTTGACAAAGAAACACTGAGCAGAAAATCTTACCTTAATGTTTTAAATACTTTTTTCTAGTGAAGATGATTTTACCTCTCTTAGTTCTGTTTTTTTTAAGAATTACTTTACTATAGAATACATTTTTACATTTCTGAGAAATCCTGACTTTTCTATTTCTGAACTGGATAAATAAAACAGGAGAAAAAAGCCAGCAACATATAAAAGTTAAAGAATAAAAATTATTTATTTAAG
The DNA here is from genome assembly GCA_013397865.1 of Struthidea cinerea. NCBI lineage: Eukaryota > Metazoa > Chordata > Aves > Passeriformes > Corcoracidae > Struthidea > Struthidea cinerea. The sequence continues at coordinate 1,246,909 of VZTI01002336.1, read as the reverse complement.
TATTTACCAGGTCGTTGAGCAATATGTAGCTAACATAGGAAGGATGAGTAAGATTTGAAGAAAGATTGAGGTACAGAAATCTAAGAAGGAGGTGTACTGCCATTGAAATAGATCAGGACATACTTTTCTTATTCTGTGAAGCTTTTTAAGACTTCAGTTATTATCCTTGTGATTAAAAAAGTCAAATTGAGAAGTCAAGAATCCAAGTCACAACCCCAGGAAAATACACTCGCTTGAGATGCAGAAAACTCACGCTTGGATTTGTGTTTGGTAATTCTGCTTTTTTTCCAGACCAAGCAGCTAGGACTGTTCTAAATGATTCTGGGTTTGAAGTAAATGTGACATTTTGTATTAAAAAAACAGAGAAATCTTGTTGAAAAGTTTATCTTTTGGCAATTAAGAGGTTTCTGAAAGGATTTCCAAACCAGGTTTCCTTTCTTCTAACAGAGAGTAGAAAGAAATAAATTAATAAAAAGGTGTGATTTATTCACTGTGGCAAAGAATAAGAAGGAGAAAGACTTAGGGAACAAGAAGATCCATTCTGAATTCTTTCAAAAGGGAAAAGTTGAGAAGATAGCCATACAGAAATGGCTAATAAAAGGGAACAAAGGAAGGGAATGCATGAGGGACAGTTCTTATAGACAGCTCTCAGTTTCTCAGGAAGCAGTTACTTACTGACAGATCCTGGCACAGTCTCAGAGACTGTAGCTATGGAAGGAACAATGTAATTCAGAATGAAAATATGCCAAAGAACACTGAAAATAGAAAAAAACTGATTCTGATGATGAAAAAAACGAACAATAATATGAGTATTGTCCAATCACAGTCATGAGAAACTTCAACTCTTGCGTGTAACTTCATTAGTACATAAGGAACAAGGAAATAAATGTGTTAAACGGCATCAAATTTCCTTACTGTTTCTTTTCTTAATTAATACATCTGACAAATTAATGTACATTTGGTGCATATATAGAGTGCACTAGCGCTGACAGCTTTAATTAAATAATCAGTTGTTATGCATTATGTAGCTACTTAAAATTATTACTTAGAAGATTTTCCTCATTATCTACAACTTTGATACCTAGATAAAAGATACAGAGACATCCTATTGGATGGTTTCCAAAGGAATTGCAAGAACTTTGCAAGTATTAAGTTCTGAATCCAAAGCAAATATTTAGTAAGCTGACCTTTTTAATCTTTCATATTTTTACTGTTAATAAAAGTCAGGCACGAAGATTTGAATTTAGATATCCTGAGGAAATTTGCCAAGATTTGCAGTTTCAGCTGTTCCAGGATCTCATTTGGTTCTTTTAAATCAAGAGTGGTGGGTTGGAAGAGTCACTCTGTATCTTCCTGATGTCAATTTGGCATCAAACCATCCTTTTCAGGGAGTCATATTCTGAACAAAAGGTAGGAGATGGCCACAGAAAGTGGTAAAATCTGATAAAGTGCTTGGAAGAACAATTACAGTTGATTAAGTTGAATCATTGTTAAAAGGTCACTTTTCCTGGAAATTGACTGTCCAAGCTTATGTTAAAATTTTTGGTTGAAATATTTCCATCATTCAAGGTCATAAACACTCTCAACTACATTCCCCTAGTTACTTAGAGGCTTTTAAAATATTCAAGTCAATGTTATTACTGTAAAGCCAAGAATAAATTTTCAACTTGCATTGATAAGCCTATTTCTAAAAATAGGTTACTTAAGGACAAATGCTCTCACAAAAGCATACGTGACTCTGGGTGAGGAACCAAATGGTCAGTGTTGATGAACAAATAATGAGAATATTTTGTTACCTTTGCCAGCTGAAGATGTAGGTGTGTAGAAATCTTTGGCCTGAAACAGTAAAAGACTTGGGACTCTTTGTGGCTTATACCTGCTAATGGACAGGGATGACAATAGTCAAGAACTCCGCAAGACACTAACCTGAGACAAAGATTCTTTCATGGTAAGAAAGTTTGTGCTGTCTTTTCTGGATAAATAAAGGAGACTGTGTATCAGACCATGTCTGATTATTAAGTGGTATCTTGAGGAGCGCTGGTTCAAAATACATAATGGTTGGATATATAGATTTATTTTTCTTTTATGATATATATTTGTGATGAAAAATTCAACAAGAGCCATCAGTGTGTAGTCGCAGCCCAGAAAGCCAATGGAATCCTGGGCTGCATCAAAAGCAGTGTGGCCAGCAGGTCAAAGAAGGTGATTCTCCCCCTCTTCTCTGCTCTCATGGCACTCCACCGGAGTACGGAGTACAGTTCTGATGCCCCCAACAGAAGAAGGACATGGAACTGTTGGAGCAAGTCCACAGGCGATCATGAAGCTGAAAAGAGGACTGAAGCACCTCTCCTATGAGGTCAGGATGAAAAAGATTGGGCTTTTAATCATGGAGAAGAGAAGGTTACGTGGAAACGTCATGCAACCTTCCAGTACCTGAAGGGGACTTACCAGGGAGCTGAGGAGGGACACTTTTTCAGGATGATTGGATAAGGCCTTGAACAACCTGGTCTAGTGGGACATGTCCCTGAACATGGCAGAGGGAATTGGGACTCGACGATCTTCAAGCTCCATTCTAACCCCTTAACATTCTACTATTCTATGATGTAGTGACTATAATCAATATATTCCCTGTATAGCTACCTGGCTACTTTTGTAGGAAGAAATCCATGTACTATTTCTTAAAGCAGCCATTAACCTATGGCTTGTTGTTCAGACTTGGTGTTTTTCTGGAAAATGTACTCTTTCCCCCAAAATACAACTCTGCCCATTGCAAGTGGTTAGGTCCATAACTTGCGACCAGGAAATCATCTTCATGGTCAGCCAGCCAATGCAATCTGCCATCTCACATTTAGTAAGATGTTTGAATAAAGAAGTGAGGGTTTGAACAATTTAATCTAAGATCCTAGATAGAAACCACTAGAAATAGCACCCAAAATATTTTCTTCTAAATGGCGGAAAGTTACTGTGTCATTTCTTCATTCATTTGAGGCTGGGAGAAAGATGAGAATGCTGAATGGAAATGGTAGTAGAGTGGGTGTTCTAAAGATTCAGGGCTCTGGCTTTAGGAAAAAACCCCATATTTTAGACTGAGATACACCTGAACTCTGTAGATATATCTCTTAAATAAATGTGAATCATGCTTTAAAAAGTCCTGCTTCATTCCACTGACTATAAAGCGAATTTAGGAGTCTGGCCCAGTTCTTGATGTTTACAGTACAGCTGTCTCTGCTTTGGTTTAGTCTGCCCTGCAGCCCGGTGTGACTGGGAGATGGAACTGTGTTATTGGGAGCAGTCAGCTGTAACTGTGGTGGAGTCTGAGTTTGAAGCAGTGCAATCTCTTTTACAGAAAATCCTAAATTGTAATCCCCTGTCTTATTTCTCAGCCGTGAGATTAATAGTTATCCATGACTATCCATTTCAAGTAAAGCAAAGCTCCTTCTTTGGGGAAGCTCACTTGATTGCAATTTTAACAAGACTTTAAATTAAATCCGTATGAAGTACATAATTTAGATAATAGCAGTGAAAATAATAATAATGTAGTTCTTTATTTAAAAAAAACCCACATGCTCATTTGCAAAGTAACCAGACTGAAGGCTGTGGTGTACAGTCACGTAATGTCTGAAAGTTGCATGGTTTTGGGGGAACCTCTGTCTGCTGCTGGAAGAAAAACCTGATATGAATGATGTGGATCTGAAACTTTCAGAATTAGAAGAATTCTCAGCTGATGACTTTACACTTACTCTTAGGGCATAAAGTGGGATTTTTTTAATTGACTTGATTCGCTGATATTTTTCTCAGAAGGATGCATATAGATTACACTAAAAATGGGTAATCACAACTAGAAAAATGAGCAACAATTGTTTAGTCCTTTCAACACCTGTTGTACTACTGGGAATGTTTTCTTGGTGGTATTTGAAAATTTACTAACAAGTGAACTAATTTGATTTCCTAGTGCTTATTATCAAAGAGAAAAAAATAATAAAATTAACTCTGAGCTTTTTTATTATATTTAAAGCCAAATTTATTGGCCAAAAAATGTTAATTTGTTTCTGAACTTTTTATGAAAACATGAATAAAAGGAAATAAATACCTTCTGGATACAATCAAGAATCTATTTACCATGTTTTCAAGCAGTACCTTGAAAGACTAAGTGATTAGCCTTCTCTCTTTGGTGGTTTCATTATTGTTCCTGAATCCTTGATGATTTATAAGTCATAATTTAGTTTCACAATCCCTCGTGTTATAGGCAAATATTGTCAATCTCATATGGTTAATAGACGAATAAGAACATTAAGCACTAATATGCTGATAGTCAAAACATCACTTAAAAATATCTAATTTGAAAAATGCATTGTTTTGATAAACTTGTATTAACCAAAGACAGTTAAAAAATTATGATTGTGAAGTCTGTACATCAGTGTTGGACAAAGAGACTGAAAGAAGAATATGTCACTCTGTTTTCATCATCAAAAGTATTTTCAAATATGTTTTCCTGTAATTATTTTTCCTATTTTTTACATAACATCAATTTCTGTCACATCAAGGTATAGTTAACATTTTATTTCAAATGTAAATTATTTCTTTTAATGAACTTTCTGGCAACTGATGCTAATTTTCATAAATATTCTCCATGATTAATTTAAATGATAGATCAGTACTTAGAAGAGAACTAGTTACAGAAAACAAAACATAGCTATTTTACTAATTCAACCACTAACTGCTGTGAGCAATTTATGAGTGCTTTCAGGATAGAACCACATTGTGTCACTGAGGGAAATAATGCGCTGGCATGAATAAAATGGTAACTATTATCATACTGATAACATCTCTATTTCTAATTAGGCTCTAATTACCCTTAAAAAATTCTTAGTAATTTCTAAGGTTTTTTTTATTACTACTGCTATTCTTTTGTCTTGTGATAAAAATCTCTCATTTGTAACACAACGTTGACTATATTTAAGCAAAATTTAATTTTCTATGGATATCTTTATTCTTGAAATGCTGATACTACACAAGAGTGAAACAATATAAAATTAAGGGTTGCTCTAATCCATCCCAGAAAGAAGAGCCTAAGATCCTTCATGTCTCATGCATGGCAAAAAGAAAAAAAAAAAGGATGAAAGAAAGAAAAAAAACCCACATAATTGAATTCCATAGAACAAATTATTTCTAAATTACTCTTGGAAGTTAAAGGGCAACATTATACTGCAACAATAAGGGTTAACTGTGTGCATCATCTGAATGTTAATGATGTTAATGTAATATTGACTCTTATCTTAAGGGAATAATTCATATACGTGCACTCCCACTTATCTTCATCGCAAACTCAGGAATCCATGTGAAATATATGCCATTCAACCTCAGTCAGGTCTTGGTAGACAACCCTTTTGATCTCACCTATGCTCTGTTCACTCCTCCATATCTCCTAGGGGCACTTTCTACACAATCATTTGTTTTAAATTTATAAAATAACAGTGCCATTAAAGAAAGAATAGGTTTAAGAGGACACTGATTTTGGGGTAAAGGAAAAAGCACTCATTAGACATGTTTGGGAACAATCATTGTAAGTGATGAACAACCTAGCTGCCCTAAGGAAGTAGGATCCTAGGTCTAAGCCTCCAAACCTGGTGTTTCTAAATCTCCTTCTTGTACAATTGCCATGTACCAACTGCAATATGACACTATCCATATGTATCTCACAAGAAGCAGCCTGCTCTTTTCTGTACAGAGACCAAAATCCCTCTGTTTTCCAGTATGATGGACGTGAGGTTGTTGATTGCAATTTTTGTGGCTTTGGTAGTGTGATACTGGAAGATGCAGCTGCTTCTACATCTGCCTGTTTGATCTTTAGCACTTTGCTTTAACTTTCAGCTAGACTTGTCTCACCAGTTGTGCCTTTTAGAACCCAAAGGAATAGTAGGTATATGGTATTTAAAATGAAGGGAATTAATTGTAGCATGGTAGGAAAGATAAGGCAAGAGGGACAAGGGATTACAGACGGATGCTGTGAAATGGATTACTGGGAGTGAGAGGACTGGGAAATGTGAAGGTTTGAGACAATTTAGGGACTACTGTTCTTATCAGCTGGTAGGGCTTGACAATGCCCAGCCCTAACACTAAAGTTACATCAGTACTCTCTCATACCACACCTCAACATAGAAAAAGGTGGAATGCAAATATTAAACAGCAGAATCATGCAGTAAAATTTAAATTTCCTACCATTCCTTTTTTAACTAAAAATTATTTTTTTCCTTGCTGGTACAGTGATCTTGGTCTAGAGCAAAAAGTTCTCTGTATGAGTTAAAACATTTATTTTTCTCTAGCCTCTTGAGTTTCAGAACAAGAGTTTATTATCACCTGATATTTTCGTTAGCCCTAGAGGAAATCAAGTCTTCAGTTGTATAACATACTTATAAGGATTAAAGGTAGAGAAAGCCATTTTCAATTAAGTCATTAGTTTTTCATGTCACCTAATACAACAGCCTTTATAGAATATTGGTGAGAAGAAAACAGACAGTACTAACAGGTCCTCTGAGTAAGGCCTTGTGTAAGCAGAAGAGAAGCCCCCTTTAACAGCTTAGAATTCATTATTTCATATTGATTTCAAAGGTTTTTAATGCCTTCCTTGCCATGCATTTTGTGTGGTGAGCACATAGGTAAAGGACCTTATCATTCTCTAAAACTAGTTTCTATTCTCATTAACATGAATGTCAAAATGTCTGATTGATTTAGCAATCATAGACAAAGCTTAATAATTTAACTTTCCAACCAGTCCTGGCATGTGGTTTGGAGAAGATTTGTGAAAGATTTTTTTTCTGCTGCTCTTAATGGAGAATGAATCCATCATATCAAGGTCATGGCATGAATGTGGCTGTTTTATGCACTCACAATTTTTTTTTTCTGTGCTAAATTGAAAAGTATATTTAAGGCTTATGCTTCTTCTAACTTAGTCTGACTCAGTATAGCATTCTGGCAGGTATATAACTTTAGATGGTTTAGATGGTTGAATACTGCTATTTAAATTCAAACGCAGTTCCCATACCTTAAAAGGTATGGACGATCCAGGATTCTTTCCACGTGATCTAACACGTGGATAGGAGGCTATTCTTCAAGGGTGCACAAATCACAGGTATTTTTCAAATGGTCAAAATGAAAACAAGAGAGAAGAGAGAAATATTTTATAAAATAAAATTTAAAAAAAAACAACAAAACAAACAAACACAGTCTTTGAGTTTTGTCCGTTTTCATTTCCTACTTTTGCTGCTGTAATCTGCTTCCTGAAAACATTTCACTGTCTGCATGAGGAAATGTGAGTACATACAGCAAGGAAAGCTCCACAGTTGGAAATTCTTTGTGCACGAGGAAGGCAATCCTCTTCAGGAACCCAGCTGGATATTTCATTTATGATTACACCAAGGAAAACACCTTTACTAGATTTTCTGTATTTGATTCCTTGGGAGGAGGTGCTCAAGAGCCCCCAAATACACAGTGAAGTCTGTTTTTCAATACTTAAACTGACAAGTGGGAGAAAATAAAAAGCATAAAACCTTCAAAAAAGCCATGATCCAGTTAAGATAAAAGAGAAAGTCATTAACTGCTTACTAATGATGCAATCATCATTTGCCTAGGATAGAGGTTTCAGTCTGCACAGTCTCCAACATTCTCAGGAACTGAAGCTACTCAGCACCACAGAGAAGCCCTCAGGCCATTGCAGAGCACATTTGCCAAACATAGACATTATCTCAGCCTTTGCTAACCTAATTAGAGGCATTCTGTCACATAAAACAATGTGAAGCTGGAAAAACCTGAAACACCGAGCCCTGTTTTGAAAGAGTTGCACTCTTTACCAATGCTTGCTTAGCACACATGGCAGCTGCTTTATTCAGGGCTTTCCCATTTGTAGCATTTTAATATCTGCCTGCTCCAACTCACTTTCTTGTGGCGGCAGCGTGGGATGAAGCAACCCATGCTGTGGGAGCTAAGGTGAACCATACAAATGCAGCCAGCTCGCTTCTCAACGAAACTCATTATTGCGATGTTAGGAGATGGAAGCTCAGGAAAACTTCAAAACTTCCTTGCCTGTATATTCTAGCTACTCTGAATACTTGTCCATTCTTGCACCATTTTCACAACTATCCCTTCAGACTACCCTTAGGACTGACTTCAGAGGAAAAGACCTGGAATATTAATTCCAAGTCCACTGTCTGCCTTTTGTATTAAAACCAGGGGTTGGAACCCTTCTCCACCCATTTGGAATGGAAATTGGAGTTTTCTTGTTAGCCTGAACAAGTCCAAATACAAATCCCAGAAAAATGCCCTCAATGCTAGCATGCAAGCAAGATTGGAGTAAGAAGAAAGGAAAAGAAAGGCTAATTTCATAAAGATAGAAAGGAAATGTTTTTATTAGTCTGTAGAGTAGCAGAAGATATTCTTGTGGGAATAGGGGTGATCTTAGAGTTGGTCCTGGATAGAGAGACATGCTATTGTGCTGAGAACAAATTTGATAAACCATACATAGATTATTTCATTCCTATATTGCTATATATTTAGAAGTCCTCTCTAAGGCACAAACCTCTTTCATTAGTGTACATGGAACTGAGGGTTCCAGTTCAGACTTGTCACTTCTGCTACTACAGCCTTTTGTTTATGTCTCTTTGTGGATTGCCAAAGTTAATGCTCAAGGTATATTTAGACCTAACCTGAAATGTTTAAATCAGGTGTCTGATCTAGAAGCATAATCACCTTCTATTTATCCCATTGTCAGTGGTGAGAAATACGCACCTTCCCACTGAGTGGTGACAGACGCCCTAGCACAGCCATCTCAGTTTCATATCTCAAGTTCTGTGGAGCAGTGGGATGCATCTCCTCTAGATTAAGACATCCAGCTTTAGGTATCTGATAATTAGATATCTGAACCTAATTCAGCCAATGGAAGATCCTTTCATAGTCCAAAAAGCATGTAGGGGTGTTGTCTGCTCCAGTTAGATGCTTATCTTAAAATGGATTGCATTATGGAAACATTTTTTTATCCTGTGAATCTCAGTGGTGTCTTGGGTAATTTTTTTAGATTCAGATGTTTAAATTTTAGATGCCCAGTTCTGGGCAGATGATTCATCCCCTGGGTTGAAAAGCTTCCATTAGCAGTTAGTCATACTCTGAAGCCAGTGAGTGACGATATCACCTTGAGTCATGGCTATGTAGTATATTAGATGCTTTTTCTCAGAATAGGAGGTCTTCCTCACAAGATGCTTTCTGACTTCATGACTCACACTGAAGGGTGTTTTACTGCTTTTCCTTGGGTGTTCTGTATTCAAGGTTAGGGTCTAGGTAGACTTTGATATCTGTTTTTGATGTTAATGGAAAAAGATGTAGTATCCCTTTCACCTCTGACTCCTGTACCCCAATCCTTCCCCTATTTGCGGGTTCGGGAAATGAGATTGCTACTCACATCACTTTGAATTATACAGAGAAAGACAGAGTGAGCCTGTGCATGGGAAATAAACTATTCTCCCTGAACTGGGGTAAGCAGAAAACCTGTGGCCATTGAGTGTATGTCTGGAATATTTCAGATGCACTGAAGAAGCTTCATAGTGATGGAGGCGGGGGGAATATTGGAATCAAGTGGTGGGGCCTACTCCATACCTGGAGGCAGCCTTGAAGGCTCTGAGTAGTATCCATGAGCAGCATCACTGCAGAACAAAGCATGATGACTGATGTCCACTCTTTCTGCCAGAATCCCTACCTTTGTGAGAGACTTCTAGTTCCTAATGAATTGCAAAGACAGCAGAACCTGATTGTCAGAAATCTCATCTTTCATATACGTCTTTTTATTTTTTCTGTTTGATGCTGTGCTTTATACATCCAGGGGCCATGCATATGAGTCCAAGATAAATGTATGTATTGTTTAACTGGTTTCTCCTAGATAATACCACAAATAAAAGGGTAAGGAGTAACTCAATCAATTAAAAAACCATTTTTCTCACTTTACTGGCAGATGGAAGGGGTTCCAAAATATGTTGAAAGTCTCACACAGGCAAAATCGTGAATGAAGAAGAAAAAGAGTGGGGGAGACAAAGATGACAGATGGCAGCAGTTTTTGATATCCACCCTTCTTTTCAACACCTAATTAACATACTGTGTAACGTGTTAAGAGATTCTGAAAACTCCTAATCGGGACAATGTGGATCAATGAGAAGGACACACAAGAAACAGCAGAGCATGGTTTGGAAAAATACTAAACTTGTCTGATTTACTGCATGAATTACAAGTCTGAAGAAATATGAAATGAGTAGCATAATATATATTTCAGCTACACATCTAAAATGAAGTGCTTATAAAATGTAAGATGACTCCTTTATCTCTTTATCTTTTTCTTCCTCTAAAGACACCAAACTTCTTCATAAGTCATATATTTTTGATGAATGAGAGCTATGCAGTAATTAAGACTTGCTTGTTATGTTTTATAACCAATGAACAAAATGGAGAACCTTGCATGACTAGTGATACATGAGTAGTAATAGATATAAATGTGATAAAATAGGAAGAGCAGACCAGTTTGCCAAAGATGAAGAAGAGACTTAAGAAGACACTAAAGAAAAGTAAGAAGAAAAACACAAAACCAACAAAACACTAAAAGTTTCCATGATACTTTAATTATGCAACTAACTTCAAAAAAAAATGACAGCATAGGTGAAGTAAATCCGTTTAAGTTAATATTCATTCAAGAATGGAAAAGAGGTTGGAATTCTGCTATAGCCTCCTCAATGCTCCTTGTATGTGTAAAGACATATTTGTGGTGTGATGACTCTATCACAAGCACCTTTAGTACTTAAAACAATTACCTATTAACATAATAGATTTTCTAAAGAACAAATTATACTGTTAAAAGTTGATCAAATGCATTTCTTACCATGATAGCTGACAGATTTCTCCAACAGTCTTTTAGAAAATGAAAGGGGTTGTGTTGTTTTGTGTATTGTTCTAGTAGGCAAAGGAGTCATCACATAGAAGAAAGACACTTGGAGAAATAAAATAACTTGTGCTCAAAAAGCATGGATTGTCTGTGTCTAAATATTTGAAATACTAAACACAAAATACATCTGTAAACAAGGTTTTCAATAGTAAGAGAAGAGACCGAAGAAAAAGGAAAACTCACTGATATGAAATAAAGAATAGAGAATGTATGAAAATGAAAAACTTTAAAAAAGCTGCTGGAAAAAAAAAAAAAGGGGGAAACCAGAGTAGGTTGTTACATACTAAAGGTCTTGAAAACTTCGGATAAAGTAATGATGACTTATAACTCCATTAACCTTGCAAAGAAATTAGCACAAACGATAAAGGGATCTTTACCCACAGTATTCAAACAAGGCCCCAGTGGAATTGACAATGCAGTCAGAATAAGACAAAACCTAATGTTAATTTTAAAAGGGCACAAAATCATATAAATAATTTTAATCTTAGACAAGGATGTGGATCATGGGTCAGAAGGTTAGATGTCTGATAGAGATGTGCAAATCAAGACAGAAATTGCTTCTATCTGGACAATGCCAAAATGTAAAAGCTATGCCGATAAAGATGTAATTCTGGGATGATCCTTGTCCCTCAGACTACGTGCTGAGGAGCTGCTTGTGTTTACATAGTTCAGAGCTACTTAATGCAGAGCAGACTGTGTGTATCCACATTTTGTAATTCTTCACCTAAACTGCTTTTGGGGCACATCTGGCAGCACTAAAACACAAGTGTTTTTGGTCAAAAAGCATAAATATTGTCGATGCTGTTCCATGATAGAACTTTTACAACATGCTCTTGAGACGGCGTGAGAGATGCACTGGGGGCTGGTATGAGTTTATATAGAACATGTAGGAAAGGGGTATGTGAAGATCAAAGGAGCTTTAGAATAATGGTAAATGACTGTGAGACAAAACATTGTTGAGAAACTTAAGCCTTGCATGGCCCTCATTGTCTATTATAACTCTCATCCTCTGAGCTATATACAGAAATTCATCTGCCTTTCATTTTAAGAGAAAAAATATTATTTTGATCCATACAGAAACTCCAGAAGTGATCCAACACATATATGTTGATAATCACAGAGTGAATTACTTACCAAAATGAATGTATTCAGATGACTGTATTCATGCATATTCAGGGCAATGGAAATGTCCCTGTCTGAATGCAAAAAGGAATTGGATGGATAAAAGAAATCACAAGTCTGACTGAAAATATTCTTAATGATTTTATCAAATTTTTAGAGTGGAACCATATCTGTTCCTTCAGAATAACAATTATTAGATCTATTTAACTATGCGAGAAAAGCAGCCACTAAAAATGGAAGATCTTGCAAGTAATATTAAATAGGGTAAATTGTCATTAGAAAGGTCTAGCTTATCTACTGGTGATGATATGTGACCTAGAGGCATCAATAAACTATTAATGAGATCTGATCATTCACAAACAGTTATGTCCATAGTATCTATCAGGCACAAAACTGCCAAAGAAATAGAGGAGAATGTAACAAAGCCACTACTAAGATCTTTTACGCAGCACTGTGCCAGTTCTGGCTGACTGTCAAGGGAAGGACGTTCACACTGGAAGATGTTGCAGCAGGGGATGAACAAAGGGGAAGACCTGTTTCACAAAGGGAAATTAAAAGAGCATGGGTTCTTTCAGCTTAAGGAAAAGAAGGGTCTAAAAATTTGATCTCCATAAATACCCTGAAGTTATGAGCACCAAGTTGAAAGAAGACATATTTAAGGTAAGTGTTTGGACAAGAATAAATTAGTTTAATCGGGACCTGGCATGGAAACAAAAGGTTCCTAATTTTCTGAAGCTTGAGGCCTGTCTTAGTCACCTTACAACAAGAAACTCAACTGGGTTCAACATCCTAGAAAATTAAATATATAATACATTTTCCTGACACAGCAATATCTGGTTATGGAATTGATAACACCAACATCTTTATCCATATCTTTTAATCCTATTTACTTTTATTTTAATTTTGGAATAGAGAAGATGGATATTTTTTAGTATATTTGGTGACTCTGAAGCTATTGTGCAGACAGATGCAATGTAAGTAATTGGAGTATGGATTAATGTTACAAGGCAGGTGATGTGATTAATGAACCACTTTTCCTGCATCATTGACATCATATGTAGGTAGATTCATAGAGATGTATATCACATAGACATACAGAACACATATGCATATGGAATGTGTGCAGTATTGTCAGATGTTATTTCAATAAATTTGATTATCTAAAACATATCTGTTTATATGTGGAAAGAAGGTGTTAGAGGAATATGTAATCTTAAAGAAGAGGAGGATAAAAAAATTTTGATGGCAAAATCAATCATTTTGAAAAAGAACATAACATTTTTTTGCTGATTTGCTGTTCATTTGCACATTTTTATAAGTAACTTGGAAGATTTCAAAAGAAAGATTTAGGAATCCAAATCTATCCCTCAAAACCTAAATCATGTCCTCAGCAATTCATTTTGTCTTCCATTTCCAATTCCTGTTACATGACAATATTACACACAATTTTTTTATATGTGCAGATAGAAGAGCCATTCATGTTTATTACTTCTCCTTTTTATTTTACTAAAAAGGGATTGGCTTAAAATTACACCAGTCTTCTCTCAAAAGCATTTCTTCATCCAGTTTCTAGCATATGTAGGATTAAACCTTGTTGCTCTGACTTCATATTCCTGGAAGAAAGAGCTCCATATCAGTGGTCTAGTCCAGTTACTACCAAAGTGAATATGAGTTTTATGATTTATCTCAAAGGCAGTAGAAATATAGACGAAAAGTAAGGAGTGCTTCTCTGTAACTGCTGTTGTTCACTAACAATATTCCTGGCTTCTTAATATCTCACAATCTCTTTGAAAAACTATTGAGCCATAATTCATACAAGGAACTGGATACTTTTCACAAAGGGAGATCACAAATGTGGAAGATTTTAAAGATAGATTTAAGGAGTGTGATCAAGTTTTAGGCCAGAAATGTGAAAGGAATTCCAGGCTAAAAGGGTTAATAACATGTCTATAATAAATTTTTGCTAGCAAAAATGTCATCTGGGTAAAACTTTGGGGCGTGGATGGAGAGCCACTGAAAGAAAACTTACATAACATAGAGTAATTTTTAGGAGTTTTGATCTCCTGAGATGGAATTTCCAGGTGGCTTAAGTAAATTAGGATCTCAAACCCTGAGAAAGTCCTCAACACCTTGCAGAAATGCTTTTGAAAAAAAAATTTTGGATTTTATACAGTAAGAAGATAACTTAGAACAGCTATAGTACAAAATATTTTGTTATTAGAAAAGCATAAAATCTTCAAAAGGAAAGGCAGAACTTTCATTTGTCTCACTGATTTGTCTTAAATCATATTTTGGTGCACACTGTGTTATGTTAGCTTGAAGTATTAATGCAAGTGTCATCCCTCAGGTATGAGAACATCCCTAAAAGCCTTTTTCATGTTTTAGAAATTATATTTCTTCCCTACAACTACTTTTTTAACTCTAGGAAGCTTCTAAGAGTGAGAGAAGCTGTCGTGCACGACCTCCAGAAACACCACAGGGGAGCCAGGCAGATTCCTCAAATGCTTTAGATGGAATCAAGTGGTGATACACGGATGGGGCTATAAATTTTCAGTTTCAGCATCAGTCTGTCAGAAATGGCTGAGTCAACAAAGTAAAACATTTAAGAAAAATATGCTGCCTTCAAAAAATCTTCTAACAAAGGATGGGCAATGTTCTGCCATAGCCCTACTCTGTTCTCTGCTGGCTCAGCCCAGCCAGGCAGGCGTCGGGCTCTGGGGTTTCTCAGACCAATACTGACAATATTTTCAGCCTAGGCTCCCCAGGCTCACAATACCCAAAATCTTCCAGGTAAATTGGCAATGAATTCCAAACCCAAATGAACAAAAACTGAAATGTTGAAAAAAATTTGAAAAACTGGACCGTAGAGTAGGGTTTGTTTCTTTTTTCTCAATCCTGTATTTTAATATTTCTTTCTTTTTTTTCTTTTAATATTTCTTTATTTTGACCAGCTTTACAGTTTAAAGGATAACCATGACATAAACATCCTTTCCACAAAAAATTATATTAAAAGTATGTATTGTCAGTAATGCACAGGAGATAACCCATTTACATGCAGCCCATTGTCACCTGATCTACACGCAATATTCATTTTAATCTGTCTAAATTTTTTGTTATGTGAAATACTGCACTTGAAAATGGCTACTGCTCTAGCTCATGCAAATTTTAGCTTGTGCAGTTCTTCCTCATTATTATTTTAGTGATCATCAATATTTCATGGAAAAAAATAAGTGTTTGTATTGCCTAATGAGGGTGGATGCCGTGCTCTTCTCTACATAAAAAATCAGCACTTATAAGTTTTCCATTATCAATATTTCTTGTTTCAAATTTCATACCTAATACTGAGAATGTGCTTAACAGATGGCCACTTCTAGTGTCCTGGATGATTGTGTGTTTTACATACAGCAAAATGATACGTCATATTTACTCACTGCAAATCAGCTCTGGAGTCGGTGTCGATGATTTTATTGTACATTTTGGTTTATTTTTTTCTTAAAGAGGGAATTCAGCAGCAGGAACATTTTATATTTGCTTCCTGTGGTACATATTGCTGAGCTGAAACTGTGAGATATTGTAATTAATAAAAAAAATTATAATTTGGAGAGCTTATAATACAATCATAACAAGATTAAGTAAAATAAATCAAATCCAATTTGTGCTTGGTGGTTTTGGGAATAACATTTCTGTCAAGTTGTTGAGCAGTAATCATTAGAACATGGGAATAATCCACCTCCTAATTAAACAACAATAAACAATTGTCAATGGCACATAATTGTTAAAAGTCAACAAAGGAAGCATTACTGTAAACAAAGATTAGACATAGTTCTTGAAAATGAGAATGGGAATGTTATTTAATGCCTGACAGAACAGACTAGACGCAAAAAATATTTGCAGTGCAGGAGTAGCAAATACCTCCATCAATATCATTTAGATAGGAGAAAAGCGGAGTAGTCTGTTGATCATACAAGCAAAATGTATCTGTTCTACCAGCAGCTATTTCAGAAGTCACACACTGGTTTGTTAGGAACTGAGATTAGTTCACCAGACCTTGAATCTCTCAATTCAATTCCCAGGTAAATTCCTAAGCTCTAAACAAGTCTGAGGACAGATACACGTCCAATAAAATCACATAGACAGACACATACAAATGCAGATATGTATGTGTTAGGAAATTTGGATCTGCAAGAGCGTCCAGGTGCCTCACATCTACATCTTTAATAATTAGGAATCTAAAAAGTATTGTTTCAATGCAATGTGGAGATAACCCAAATTCCATAGATGCCTGCGAGCATAGGCACAGAGATGAGGTGTAGGAGGGGAGGGTGAGGTAAGAAATTTCAGAACCCTCTGGTACTCAGCCATAATTGCTTGTCCTTGTAGCCTTACAGTGAGTTTATCCGCAGTGTGCTTTGCTGGAAGATGACAGTCAGACAGTTTTCATGTGAGATCTGAGGGAAGTCCGAATTTTCCACAGGGAAATTTGTCCCTATGTCTGTGCCCACCTAAGCCTGAATCTCTCCTCAGGTTATCATTCATATGAAGGAGTTTGTATGAGACCCTGCAAATTCTGAGGTCACTTAGTAGAGTGAAAGCTGCACGAAATTCACACACAGCAGGTTTTCTCAGCTCTCACCTGTGCAGGCTGGAGTTTTGTTTTGCTAAGTCCACAATCTGCACTGCAAATAGTTTTCACATGCTGAAAAGGAGGCTCATGTAAATAAATGTAAAATTGAGCTTTGAATTGCTTTCTACTTTATAGCTTAACATCAGTTACCTGGTGAACTAGGCACTAGATATGCCGGAAAAAAAATTCCTTGTTTTTGAAAAGTTTTCCTGGTAACACACATCTCACCCATTTCAATAGTTGGGTTTCCTTCAGATCTCTGGGTTGTGAACAGGAGGGAACAATTGTTGAAGAATTAGGAGAAAAGCAGGTCATGAAAATATATACCATGTGTAAAGCTAATAGTATCCTGGATGATCTTTAATACTTCAACAGACTACTTTTATTATTATTGTAACTTTACTGACTTAGCCATGTTTTAGTAGTAGTGAGTCTGAGTCAGCAGCTATATTTTTAAAACACTTACGGAGAAAAATCAAGCCAAACCTGAGACAAAGGCTCTGGAATCAGTTCCTCAGAATATATACACACACTACCAATACATTCAGCTACAGTTCCAGTCTGCAATATTTATAAAAATATACATTAAAACATCCAGGAAATAGAAAACCTACAAGAAATTAGAAAACACTGCAAACATGAGTTAAGGACGTTTTAGTGACTTCACATTTAAGAATGAATCACGGATTTTGTCTGGCTCTTCCACTGTTGAAGTTTTATGACTAGTCTGCCTGATTTCCTCAGAAGGTAAACACAATAATTTGCTACACTGCAGTCCACTTCACATCCCAGGCAATCCGTCCAAAGGAGAGGTGGTGCAGTGGAAGCTTTTTTATGGCTTTATTATTAAAGTCTTGTGTTTTTGTTAGCATACCAATACTTTCAAGGAAACCACTGGGGACTCCATAACAGTGCCATTACCATGTTAGTTGAGGTCAGCTAATCTTGTTTATAAGCATCATACATATCATATGTATCATTCTGCAGAATTCCAAGTGGGAACATAAACATTCCTTTTCCATATGCTAGCCCCTATTACTGAGTTTAAGTAGTTTTTCATGTTTATTTTCTTCGGGGGCAATTATGGAGATATATATATATATATATATATATATGAAGGTCCTTGATCAAGAAAAATCTATAGGGAAAAAAAAATGATTGTATTAATTATACAATAATTCCAGTAGTAGTGCTATTTTAATTAAAGAAATTGAATTGTGTTTTAAATAGAAAAGATTGAGTAGCCCACAATTTAAAAGCTGAAATCTGAGTTGACTGCTGATATGTATTAGATTAAAATTAAGAGCATTTCTGACCTATTGGAAAGCAGAGATTTTTAAACTGCTGCAGAAAAATTGTTTTTCAGTGGTGAAGGAAGCTAAAGGTCAAGGATTCAAAGGATGCAACTTATATGTTTGTGATGTGGGTGCTCTTCCTGCATCAAACCAGCAAACATACTCTCAGTTTGTATCCTGTATAATCTTTAATTTATAAGGTTTTGATTAGGATCTCCTTTGAGGAATGGCTTTATACTCTAGTTCAGCAGAGTTATTGTAACATTGTTCTCTGACATGTGTTGGTGTGGGAGAACCTGGCCTAATGCCATTTCCAAATTCTGCACTTTCCCTTAAAAAAAAATGTAGTTTTCTTCCCTCTCCATCACATTCTTCCCTCCCCTTCACATGTGATGTCTTGGAGTTCTTCCAGGGGTAGTTATATGCCTCTTTAGACACTTGGTGAAGGTTTTTTTATTGAAGGATATAAAGATTTTTGATCTTTTTTATTTAGTCATTAGTTTCAATTAAGGAGATGTGAACCTGTTATTCAGAAATTAATTCAAGTGTATCATTGAAAGGGCAGCAGATGTGATAATATGCAATAAGGTTAGAGACTTCATGGATATAATTCCCTGGTATAATGATTAGTGTAATCCACTAATGAATTAGTCTCAGTAATTTTTAAGAAGGTAAAATTTCAGGGGTGGTTATTTTTACTTTTCTTTCTAGTGAGTGGAAGCTTCTTTTAGAAGTGAATGGAGCCATCCTGGTGTTCTGAAAGCCACTGAAAAATCCCTCACTGAGCCCTAGAGGAGAAGAATCCCTGATCTAATTAGTGCTTCTTTGAGAGGAGGGATAGGATAATGTGACATACAGAGGGCCCTTCCAAAATGAATTATTCTATGATTCTATGTTTTCTGTGTAGGCAGATAACATATTTTGCTTAAGAAAAGCAGTGCATGAAATTTGCTGCCTGATCCAAATCCCACTGAGATTGGTACACAATTACCTTGTAATTGAGTTTATGTGTCCCATTTCGGTACCTCCTTCCCCTCTCTTACCAACTAAAACTGAAATGAAGCTCACTGAGTTCTTTGGGTCACTATACACAGCAGGACTCCACCTGGCCCAACTCATGTTAACCTGATAACCAGGAAATGTTTAGGAGCATAACGTAAGCATGTGAAACCAACAGTGCATCACTCATTCTGATGCAGCTTGGTTATATTCTCTGCATTAACGTATGCAGACTTACCCAGTTGGTGGTTTGGAGCCTGAGGTTCTTTATATCATGTCTCCTTTTGAGAAATCTGCCTGGTTTTTGGGAAGCTGGTCCCTAGGGATTTCACCCATTAGGCCACAATCACCTGTGTGTTTAGAAAACAACCTTTTTTTTTTTTTTTTAATTTATTTTTGATTTTGCATGCTAAATTCAGTGTTGACTAAAACCAGAACTGAATAAAGACTTCCAAAGTTGATCACATGTAATATTGAAGAGCTCATATGCAGTCATACCCATTTGGGTTTGGACACAAAATGGGGCACATAAAATGCTCAAGTGACATCTGGTTACATAAACTATATAAGAAATATTTCTCATGACATTGTAAACTATAGACATATAAAAATATGTGTGTCTGTATTAGATTCAAATCCAAGTTCTGGATGACAGAATAAACATTTTTATAGCTTAACTTTCTAATTATAATTCCAATATATCTTTCCTCTTGTAATAGCATTGGAATTCAATTCAATTGTCCAGACATAGGTATCTAATGACTCCTGAGCTAATGTACAATTAATAAGACTCTGGGCTAGTAAATGTGACAAAGAATCTCCAGAATACACAAATTATTTTGAAGTGACAACTGGAAACCAGAGAGAATATCTCGGATATCTGAAATGTCATGAAATATCTTGTGTGGCAAACAGAGTCAGGTCTCTTTGAACAGCCTCTTCTGTGTCTCTCTGGTTTGGTCTAGACATTACACATCCTAATGGATTCACATCTAATCTTATTATCTAACAGTTATCCTATGCTTCAAAATTCTTGTTAAAAGGGCATTATGAAAGGATTAAGTTAGGGGCTATAACCTTTAAGAAAGGGTTCTTTTTTGTATGGAAGGACATGGTTCTTGTTAACCTGAAGGGAAGCAATGGAGCTGCAAATAGCTTTAGAATTTGGGACTGATGGAGTTGAAAACCCACATTTTTTTTCTCAATTCAATCTTACACTTACCTCTTTCCATATCAGAATTTCATGGGGGAAAAAAATCAACTCAAGTTTATTTTCATATATACAACAGCAATTTTTCTTTTTTTCTTTTTCACCTTTCTCTGACACAGCCTTTAAAGTCAATAAGAATGTTCCACTTGTTTCCTGCAGCAAGCATTATTATAATTCACAATTTAGTTAGCTGCCCTGACATTCTGGTGAAGATATTTGGGCCCTACAATATTAATACAGTGTATATTAAAGAACTTAAGAAAGAACTAAAAAATCGAAAAAAAACATTCATCCGTAGGGATTAATCATCACCTGGGATGCTCCTAGTGTGGATACACATAATAGATATTTTATATGGCATTCAATATTTTCATCAATGAACTGGAAATAAACATCGAATTACCATTGACAAAATATTTCAACTACATAAATGTCAACCATGGAAGGACAAAATGGTTATCATATACAACCCAAATTGCTTGTTTAGCCTAACCCTTTGAAATTAAATGTGATTTAATGCTTAATTGCTTAGCCAAATCCAGACTGTTGCGTCCAATAGGAGGGATAATTTGTGAAATGTGGTACCTTGTGACATGGAGCCAGTCAGTCTATCTGCCTGAATTCTAAAACTGCAATTTAGCAACTTGTTAAAGACTTGTGTTAACCATTTTGTCAAAGAGAAAAATAAAAACATATTACATAATACTTGACTTTGAAATTGAAAAAGAAATTCCTGTGAATATACAAAAACAGTATGAGTTGGTACAATGCAACTACTAGCACCACAGTTTGGGAAGGATAATAGAGTAATATTGTTATTTACAAAAATCTATTATAATATATTAAATGACAGTCCATGACCAGGACCTTTATCAGCTTATAAGAAAGAACATTGCACTATAAAAACATGTCATTGGCTCTCTGGCTAATAGAAGTCATCCTACTGATTCATCAGTATTTGTCCCTATAACATCTGATTCTTTTCTTGGAGATCTTCAATCAAAACACTGAGCCCATATGAACCCAATTAACCCATAAAGTCTAAGAGAGTAAAAGCACGAAGCAGGAAAGTTGCAGGGACTGCTGTTAAAATGAATTAAATCTGTTTGGGAACACAGACATTTAGATAGCAGAAACTACATTGTCAGCTGCTTCCAAATGTGTCAGAAAGATCACAGAGATCAGTCTGTAGAGATAAATTGTGTTGCAAAAAAAAATATTTGCATACAGTGAGAACAACCATGTGCAAATGAAGCTTTCCGTGCCAAGAAATGTGTTCATGGAAATGAGAAGAAAGTAGATCAAAAAATATTGCACTATGAGTAAACCTTTCGATTAAGCTCCTTCTTCATGTAGTACCAAAATCCACATTGTCACAATTAGAAATCCCCTCTGACTTTCTCTTTAAAATGATGCAGTGACTTTACATGTGATTTTTTAGTTCACTCAAAAAGCACTGCGCTTATATTTCACAACTTCTTTTATATTTCACTTATAAAGAAAGCCAGGCACCCACTTTCTTTGATTTTTTAGTGTATGTGGAGTTAAAATTAGAAATCTGATGATGTACTGGTGAAGGAACCGTAACAGATCATGTTCCCTTATTGTCTCTATGAGTGTGTGTCACAAGATTACATAACAAAGCCAGGGCGATGCATTGCCAGGAGAAGGGTGTGTAGCAGGCTGGTAAACCACAGATGCCAGATGAGGGGGAGACTTCCAATCAGGTTCTGCTGGGACCTGTCCCAAAGCATATTCAGAGTAATATCCTTCTTAGCAACTCTGATGGAGCAGTCAGTACACTTGTAGCACTGGAGGCTTATTCCAGCCTGAGATTGGTTGTGGACACTCCAGGGCCCATCCCAGAATTCAAAACAGTCCTCAAAAACTGATAGTTTGGAAATTAAATAAGAGTAAATGCTAGTCCTACATAGAGATTTAACATCAGAGAATGTAGTAATCCAATTTCTTTCCCACAACAGCTCACCATATTCCGCTGTGGGCATTTACTACACCTATGAAGCAAATTACATAAATTTAGAAATCTGGTATGGGACATGAGTCCTGTCTCCTTTCTCTAAGCAAAGACTCAAGATTAATTTAGAGTGGAAAAAGCAAAAGTACTGTTTTAAAATTTCAAGGACTTTAAGATTAGTATTGCTGAGCAATCTGTTTAGAAACCAATTTTTCCAATAGAGACAGGGGAACATGTGGAAAGCACCAGTACTGCAGAAAAGGATTGAGTAGTATAGTACACTTCCAACAAACTTGAGTCAATACAGTGACGTTATTGCAAAAAGTGCAAATTTCATTTGGGATGTGATAATAAAAGTCTTACATATCAGAAAAGGAAATAAATATTCAGTCTCTTTTTGGAATGTAGGCTGTTTTCCGATGTCTGAGGACCCCAGGTTGAGAAACTTTATTTTCCTCCTCAAACTTTCTGAATTTCTTTCATTATTTCATGGTCTGAAAGTATGTGGCTGCAGAGCAGGTGACAGTGCTAGTGATGTAGAAGCCTTTTGGTTCTGCCACTAGTCATTTACTATTTTCAGTTGTGGTTCAGACATGTAGAACTAAATGAAGCTGAGAAAAGACCAATAGAAAAGAAGGGTTGCTCACCTTTGAATATGATATGTTGAAAACCATGGCAAGGGCTGAATTTCGCATTGCAGTCCCTTCCCCTTAATCCTCCCCCATCTCTCCGTAGGTTACGGTCTCTATTCCTTATAAACCCCTACAGCTGGTTTGGAGAAGGCGTTTTTTATTCCCCTCTCTATTATAGCAAAACTGTTGTAATCAAGATTTTAGAGTCATGAAAGCTGAACAGGAGAGTTCTAAACCTTGAACACCCGATGTGAAAGGCCAGTACTGCAATCTATATAACCTTTCAAAACAAGCAGAAAAAGTTAATGAGTTACTCCACAAACACTGTTCACGATGTTTCGCTCCAGTCTCTTAACTATCAAAATCTCATGTTATTCATTTTCCCATGTCTGAACACTTTTACTGGAGTGCACTTGCTTTTGAAAGGTTTCAGCCTCTAGCACTCGGTGTTCTCTTGTATATATATAAAAAAATGATATGTTTGTCTTTTCTTCCCCCGAGGTTTTGGAGGATTTTTTAAAATTTTATTTGGCACTTTATAATTTATTACATTCCTTGCTTGCACGTACATGCACCTTGGCATTATGCTGCTTTAATGTGATGACTGGGAACTCATGACAGAACAGGTTTACAAGGACTGGCAAGCATGCATTTGCACAGAATATCTCAACAGATATCTGGCATTTACTATATATGGATATATTGCTAAAAACAACTTTGAGGAAAGAATCTGAAGAACTACTTTCATTAGCTTCCAAAACAGATATTCACATGTACATATATAGAAAGTGGGACAGCAGACAAACACATTGATTTGCCTGTAATGCTCTTTTGAACCTGGCATGTAGTAAAAGTAAAAATGTCACCTAACAAGAGATCCATCTGCCCTGGTTTAGGCGTCCAACACAGTAACAGTTACAAAGTGACTAAGACAGTTACTACACACTCTTTTAATAGTCAATGGAGAGAAATGCCATCTCCAGACAGCAATTCATCTCTTCCTGAGATAGGTGTCTAGAACAGATCAGATAAACTGCCCTCTAGGGAAGCCTATGTCTCTTTACTGACTGCTAGGGGAATGGGAATAGCTTGAACTCGGATATCCAACTTCTAGGCTTCTGAAACGTGATGAATTTCATTCTGATATGGCCAAAGAACTGACACAAAATCGTTGGCCTGATGAAAAGAAGAAAAATCCATCCAGTTAAATCCCACACATTTCATACCCAAGAATATGAGTGAATGAAAATTCAAGAATATTAAAATTATTTTAATCTGTTATCTGAATTAATTTTCCATGATGATACCATCAGTTTTTCTCCTTTGTAATATATATTTTACAGGAAAATGAAAATTTACAACATAGGTAAGGTTTCCATATGAGAATATAAAAGTCTGGAAAAGAAGTAGAAGTATCACAACAGTCTTTAATAGTTATAATAATTGCTATTAGGTATAATTAAGATATCTAATTAAACGGTAATACTTTTTTATATATACAACTATTTCAAAGGCATCCAAGAGATGTAGGAATCAAGAAATGAACTTTTATTGGGTTTAGGTTCGTAAGTGCTTCAGGCAGCCTTGAAAATCCTTCCTTATTAGTATACACAGTCATATGATCACACAACTTCAAATCCTCCTCATGCAGAACAGTCTCATTGTGTCTAAATGTTGACTGCAAGGCTGCCATTCACATGAGAAGTAATCACAGGATCAAGACCAAATGATGTTGCTTTCGGGAAGTGTTCTCTTCTTAGTCCACATTTTCCTCCAGGAATTTGTAAAATTGTCTTTTCTTGTAAGGTGAAAAAAAGAGAAGCTGTTGACAAAGGCTCAGAAAAAATTATCAGAAATAATAACTGCTGCAAATATTAATAATGTATAAATTTTTTTAAGAGTTATGGTTTCAAATGAAAACAAATGTTCAGAATGCCGACATTTCCTCCAATCTGAGTAGTCAGAAATTTGAGAAACTGTGCATCAGAGACATCTGGCAGTGGACAATTTCTTCAAACATTTTTGCGTGAATTTTGATGAAACTGGGAAGAATGTAGACTCGGGAACTGAAAGAGGCTGTTTGGCATCGCCCAGTTTTCTCTGTACATGCCTTTTACTGACTAGTTGGGCTGACCAACCCTCTTTCCTGTGCCTCGTTTCTCTCCTCGACCTCCTGCTTTTAGTTTCTTGTGCTTGGTAACTGACCTAACGCATAGAACACTTTTTGGGAGTGTTCGGAGAATGCCTAACAGAAAGACATCTGGATTACTACTGAGACCTTGAGTGGGCCCAGAAAGACAATTATGTGTCAAATTAGGAGCAAGAAAAGGAGGACCTGAGTAAAGGATGTATCCAGTAGATGTGGAGGCTGGAGAGGCAGAAAGATCAAAAATTGTGCCTGGGAACTGCTGTAGACAGTGAAGAGAAAAGAGGACAGTGAAGATGTGTACCGAAAGGTGAATAGCTGGACATAGGTGGTTCCTTTGTGCTTTACCTCTAAATATCAATCCAGTTATGTTGCTGGAAAGTGCTGTCCTCTTTATTTGTAAGCCTGTTCAGCTCTCAGTCTCTCCCCTACATTGCCAGCAAGAGCTTTCTTAACACCTGCTGCATGAAGGGGGAACAATCCATATCTGCCACAGAGGATTGAATCACCTCAGCAGCCAGTCATGAAGCGGTATTTCTCAGCCAGGCTTCTTTTGGCAAATTTACTTGTTTATACCATGGATTAGCACTTCTCAGTGATCTCCTTCATGTTTACAATTTCCAATTAGTTCAGTCATTCCCCTAGGGATTAATCAAATAATTTCTCTGCAGAATAGCAAACGCCAGCCTTCTAGAACAGTGCTTTCTTCCTCAGGTTGCATTTGAGCCCTCTGACACTGTGAAAAGAGTATTAAGTTTAGTGTAAAAACTCATCATAATTTTCAAGGTGTTAGAAAATCAGGCATTTATATGGAATTTAAACTAGTACGCACAGTATGTGGGTTATTTTTGCAATGGGATAAAATGAGAGGATATTATCTCAAATAGGAAGTCCATTATGGCTAATTCATAAAGTTTGACTGTGAATTAAATCAAATCTGCTTTGGAGGCTGTTTGTTAGAGACCGTGAAACTTACTGAATGTCTCCTAATGGTTAATGAGGTAAATAAATGAGAAATGTAACTGATGAAGAAAGGTGAGATTGGTGGATTTAACTGTAGGACTTGATTGCATTGAGCCAGAAAGCTCCATCTATTGTTTTTTCATTATTCATTCCCCATCCTTGAAGGGATGTGTTTTTCACTATTGATCTCCATTTCTGCCTTTTTGTGACTGTTTCTTAATGTTTCAGTTCTTTTCACTGAATATTTTTTGCCTTTCTCTTTAGCGAAAAGTAAAGAGCTTTTGTACTTACAGTTTGTAAAATGTTGTTTTTCTTTAGAAATTTTTTGAACTGCTTGCCTTTCTTCTCTAGGATGATCATGCTGCTGAACATCAGAGGGGAAATATTTTAGTAACAGATACAGAAGTATGCAAATGTTAGCTTTTCTAGCCACTTAAACATGTCTGGGTAAAGCTGCAGATTCTTATATTCGTTATGCAAAAATAATAAATCCAGAGGTATTTATGTTGTATTTTTTAGAGCATTCAAAAATCAATGATTTAAGAGAAACTTTCTGCTGTCACATGTGGAGATTGAGGAGAACCTGTAACTCTCCATAGGGTCTCTGAGTGGAGATTGCATGGTACAATATCTGTGGATATAGATTGATGCATGCATATGGATGGAAGAATGACCATTTGGGCATATCTGAGAGTTAGAAAATTTCTTTAAAATCTCCCCAGAATATCAGGGAAAGGTTAGAGAGATACAGGGTTCTGCATATTGCTCATTAGAAGTGATTGCCTGTATAAGGAGCTGTAAACTCCCTTCCATAATTTCTCAAGGCAAAAATGAGCTCTTACAATTCCTCTCACATAGGGGTATTGCTATGCAGCCAAGTAAGTTGGGTAAGCTGATTTATAACCTTTAAAGCCAGGTATTTGTTTCTCAGAGTTTGGTGTGTCTCTTGTTCTCGGATACTCGTTTGATGTATTTACTCTGTCGTAGTTTGCTGATGGGTAATTCCCATAACTGGCTGTCATATTTCTCCTGTAGGGCATGGAAGGATTCTGTCTCTTTTGTAGTATTATATTTAACTGAAAAGAGTTCTGTGTATGTATGTGTAGTGAAGAGTATTAACAAGTTCATCATGAGTTGTTCTTCTGGCTGCTCTGCTTAAAGAACTAAACCAGATTTCTTTAGCAGAATAAATTCATAAGCATTCTTTGTATTTTCTGCTTTTAAACAGGATTAAGTCCAGGTAGGTTTCTCTTAGCCTAAAAGGAATTAAAAGTGTATCTGATCATTATGTGCTATTTGAAGATAGAAAAGAAATAGCATGCATAAATCTTCCTTAAAAATTATTAAATCAGTTGCAGAAGGAACCAGAAAAGTTAGCAAATTCTGAAGAATAGTGGTAGTCAGAAATTTTTATCTTTTCTCTTCCTAAGCACAGATTCTGTTTGAATGATATGGGACATCCAACAGAAAACTAATAAGCACTGTTATTATTCATTATATCAAATTATAATTCTTGCCTCTAAACATCTTTTAGAAGTGACTTTCCTGATAGAATTTTTTTCAGAAATTAGAGGACCAGCATGCTGGTAGAAGATCATCTGGGAGCTGGGAGATGTCTTCTCCAAGAGCAGCATCTTACCTCTGGAATTCTTGTGTTCCAGCTGCGAGGTTTGCTGGATGAGAGTTCAGAGGCTCGGGCAGGCACTGCTTCCCTCAGCTGTGGTGCTTGGGGTGCTGCGGCTCCAGGTCTGGCTGGGCTGGGCACCAGCACTGAAATCCAATTATCCCAGGAGACGTGCTTCTCTTCTCCCACTCTTCTTTCTCCCCAGCCTTCATGGCAATGGAGGAGTCCCCAGCCCCATTTGGGGAAAGAGAAAATCCAAGGAGATCCCTTTGTTTCTTCTTCTTCTTCTTTTATGTCTTTCTCCACATTTCTGACTCCTTTACTGAATTCTCAGCTATGTGGGATGCCTCCTCCTCTTTTGCATTTTGGGAGCAGTGTGAGTCTACATATGCTTAGCTAGTACTTTGGATTTTGTGGAACAGGAGAGAAGAGAGGAAGTGGTGGTGTGTAACAGTTTATTTTCAGTAAAACCTGGGTATAGCTTCACACTTATTGTTTTCTGAGAGTCTTTGATATTTGGAGCAGGGAACTCCCTCAGGCGAGATATTCATTTTGTGGCTTTTTATTTGGGCTGTGAAATTCTGCTCAGCTTTCACTGGTATCAAAAACTTGAAGAAGGCCACATGAATTTTCATTAGACTGTCTCAGGCTGCCTTCTGAAAGGAGTTTCTTCTTTCTTCTACTGCAATTTTCCTTACCTTAGATTTTCTGCTAAGATGTAGTGTTTTAGAGATATAAAGTAAGTTTTAGGGTTTTCTGATTAAAATCCACCTTAGCTAAGGGTGGGATTTAATTTTTTTTGCTCTAGCTTGACTTACTGTTTGCATCTGGGATGGAATCGGATAAATTTACCATGTATCTGCCCACAAAATTATTTTTCCTCCTGAAGAGCAGCTGTTCGGGGTGATGTTGGAGAATAGGATTGGGAAGCAACAACTCTGGGTTTTGCTCGTCTTTGTCTCACCTGAGTGCTGGGGAACAGATTTAATTGAGGGCTCTGCTGTCACTCATGGTGAGGTGAGCAGCTCCTGGATATTTTGAAGATTGTTTTGAATTAAGTGAATGATTCTCTAATATTTCAAAAGAAATAAACTCCCTTGGACTACATTTGATCATATTAAACACATCATAAACTGACATAGTTGGCTCAGGGTTGAGGTGAAAGCACATTAACTGTGCGGTGCTGAATGGGTAAACTCTGTGACCTGACATTCCTGATGCATTAGTTGCTGACATGAAGTGTTTTACATGATAACTGCTTGACTTGCAAATGAAGATGCTGCTTTGAAAAGCAGAGAACTCTGTTTCCAGCCCTTGTTGGGGTCCCGTGTTTCAGTACTTTCTGAGGTGCCCTTAGGCAGTCCCTGTTGTTTACAGACATAGAGTGCTGCAATTTTACTGACTTTCATGTGAGTTTCTCAGAAGTTCAGCATAAATTCTATCAGAATTCAGCTTAAAGTTTTGGACAATACCAAACTGATATTTTTCACTTGTTAGGAAAACTCTGGATTTTGCTTGTCTTCAGAGGGACTCTGACAATATCCCACTTTGCAGGTGTATTTGATGTCAGCTATGACAACAAAGCTTCACAGTTTTCCAGTAAAGTAGTGTTTTGTTTGTCCTTTTTATCACCTGGTAAATACTGGATAAGTTTCAGCACAATAACAAACCATAAAAACCAGAACGGAGAGAAGAATAAACTTTTATTGTTTTAGCAACAAACCTGTTCCTCTTTACCTTTCCAAAGAGACACAAAAGCCTGCCTTTTGTTTCAGCACTGGAAAGTCTTTAACTTTGTTTGCAAACACTAGTAATTCGTCTTCCACTTCATCTAAACAAGAATAGGAAAATTGTTAACACTAAACAAGGAAAAAAACCTTTTTATACAGTTAAGTGAATATTGAACGGGAGTAATGTTCCTGAGTTTCGGGTGGAGGGCTATTATTTTTATTATTACGTTCATATCATGATCAAAATTGCATAGCTGAGCGAGGGAAGTGGTGCTATACCATTATTGCTAATTGAAAAAAATGTCTAAATGACTTCTTGTAAGGCAAAGATAACTAAAGAATCCATTAGTTCTTGTTGCACAGCTATTAAATAGTTGTTGATTACACATCATCCCCAGATGGGGAAACCAAGTTTTAGCCCATTTCCCTGGTTTCTTGACTGTAAGGAGGTGGGCACCGTGTTCCTCTGAAAAGCGATCATCAGTGTCATGAATAAAGTCGATCAGTAAGTGACTGACAAAACTCTCAGTTGAATTCAGAGCTTTTCACTTCCAGACATATGTCAATTTTCTTTCCTCTAAACATTTTTCAAAGACACATATTTTCACCCAGATGGTCCAGATCCCTTATTTTCCTGTCATACTGCTTTCATTGCAGTTATGCTTGAGCTTGTACTCCCAAGATAAATCACTGCATATTATTGAGCTTGCATCTTTGCTATAAAAATGTATTCTAAACAAACATGGACCGGGGGAGGATTCATGCACGTTCTCAGTGTGGGAAGGAAAAGGTGTTTTAACATTTCTTAATATTGTATGAAAGTCTGTATAGACTATGTGACAGTGAAGGGCACTATGAAATTTTATTGTTAGAGCTTTGGAGGACCATTACACAAGGGTAGGAGGCTATTCTGGTTTTCTAGGAAGCTGTAAAACTCTGACTGCTCTTGCCGTACGGTAATTAGTTTCTACCACAAACAATTTTTTAAAAACTTGTTTAATTTTTAACTTTTCATTTTGGTTTTCGCCAGCTTTCTGTGTTAGAAGTACAGACTCATAAGACATGAGAACAAATACGTCACAATCATAGATTAAACCTGATCCAGCACCTCTTGAAGAGTCATCTCTCCTCAAGTCACCTGCCTAACATTTCCCTATCACTCTCTACAATCAATATGGAGAAAGGTAGATCCTTCTAGAAGGTGAATAATTCTACCAGACTTCTTTATTTGTCTTTGAATGGCCCTCAGAATGCGCTGATTTCTCTCTCTTAATCTTATAGTGTACTTAGAAAAACAACATTGACAAAATGCATCAGATAAAATTAATCCCCTGTTAAGAATCTCCTTTGTCCTCAGCAGGAAATACTTGGGTCTGTGACTTGTTTAGAATTCTGAAATACTACATGATACTCATATTTTTGCCTGGTGTATTTAAATTATTAATCCTGGTGTGTGCAAGAAAATTGAAGTATTTGAGATTATGTGTGTTTTCATGGACTACTCCAAAAGGAAAAATATGTGGAGAATCCTCTTGACAGGGTGAAATAGCATTTTTTTTATTTGATTCCTCTTAATTTTCCTATACCTATCCTGCTTTGCATATGTATTT
Source organism: Struthidea cinerea (assembly GCA_013397865.1). Taxonomy (NCBI): domain Eukaryota; kingdom Metazoa; phylum Chordata; class Aves; order Passeriformes; family Corcoracidae; genus Struthidea; species Struthidea cinerea. The sequence continues at coordinate 1,216,007 of VZTI01002336.1, read as the reverse complement.
TTCATGTTGTATGTGAAGTGTGTGTGTTGCATAATATTTATTATTTCTAACTTAATGGCACCTAACATCAAATTAGGAACAAGCTCTCATTACAAATGGCATTACAAAACCAAATATGCCACAGGCAGTTCCCACTCTGGAACAAACTTTCTCTCTTGGATGTATGTTTCTATTTCTTTTTCTATTTACATAGAAAATTTACATTCTTTTTCTATGTACGTGTTTCTTTTTTTTAATCATATAGTAACTGCATTAATGGTGAGTACTTCTACGACCAGTTCAGTTAGACCAAAAATTGAATTGTACTTTATTTGGTTCATGGATTTGAGAAAACTACCCATTTTTTGATAATTAACAAAACATATTGATTGACTTGAGAAATTAAGAGTGAGGGAAGCCTTTCCTTGGACTGTCTTGTTTTCACATTATTAAAATTTGGCTTTCCCATTCCTAAACGTCTAGTTTTGTTGCAAAAGTGATTGTTGTGTTTAAGCACATGTTTATTCATCAACTTGTATATAATTTTCTGCTCTGAATATGAGACAAAACAACACTGAATAAATGGCACAATTAAAAATGCATATGGAAGTAATTCTTGCTGTAATGGTTTTCCTTACACTCCCCCCAGAAGTTAGAAGCAAATTAGTTTAAGCATTAACTCTGAACATCTCCTCAATTTAGTCAATCCACTTAATTTGTTGTATTTACTTACTTTCCATGCCCACAATAGCGTACAGCTCCTGATAGAACATGCTGTAATTGTAAAAAGGAAAACACATGAACTGTTTTGGTTCAGAACATCTAGATCAAAAAACTATCATCTGATTAACAAACAAGGACTGCTTAGAACCATAAAATAATGTTTGTTATTGTTTAGGGACGTGTTTTGCAGGAATCATATGATAAGAAAGTGACACAGAAAAAGTTTCTCTTTTGGACACCCCTGAATCAGCTGTTCTAATCTTGTATTGGCATACGTAGGAAAAAGCAATCAGGCAAGTTGTAATATGCTAATCCTTCTTCATCTCCTGATTTCTGTAATTGTGGTGACTGCTTCTGCTTCTGCAGTTTCGGAAAGAGAGTTTTTAATATTTTCTGTTGCCTGAAGTTTGCAGAACTCTATTTGGGGAAACATACTAAAAGTAGTATATAAAAAAAGGTTCAAATTAAAGAATATTACTTCGCTCCAGTAGTTTTAATTAATAATTAGGATACCTAACAAGACATTTTCTGAAGAACAGGTATCTAAAAGCACTCAACTGGAAAGTGCCTAGTTTTGCTTCATCATTTTGGTAGAAAGGAGGAGCATGCTGATTTACAAAGTGAACTGAAAGAGATCAGGGTAGAACTAAGACAAGTTGAGATGTGAATTCAGTTCAAGGAGGTCACAAAAAATATTGCTGAAATTAGAGAATTCCCATTTCTTAGACTCATTCCAGACAGAGAAGTTGATAAAGAGGGACCTATATGAATGACATGCAAAATTGCCATTGCTTGCAGTGAAACAGAATATTATCTGAAGGACTTGGTGTAAAAGATGTAAAAAGGGTTCAAAATGGCATCTGATTTCAGTAGCACAGAGTTTGTTTAAATGTTTATTTCTCGCCAATCTCTGCAATTGACTTCAAAAATGGATGGCCACACTGGATGCCAGTCTAAGGAAAGGCAAACAGGCAAGAAAGGCAATTATTCTCCAAGCTGTAACATGTTCATTGTTGGAACTGCTGCATGGTATTCAGTCGTGATGTGCAAAACTCAGCCGGAAATGTTCACAAGAAAATTTGTGAACTTGAAAAAGTTGATGCTCTTCCTGCTGAGACCAGACAGTTGGCCAAGACGGCCTCCTGAAACTCTTTCCGGACTAAATGATCTTATGATTCTGTGACACTCTCAAAAGGTGGGGTTTTTTCACTTGAAATTGGTATTGACACTGGGACAAGACAGTGTAATGAGCCAAACGCTATAGCACAACACTACTAGACATTTTATAAAATAATATTATAAAATAATGTGAACATTGAGTAAAACTGATCATGAAGCTGTATTTTGAAACTATGGGGAAAAAAATGCTCACTAAAAATCCAGCATGGTAAACAGCCTGAAGCATTTTCCACAAGAACTTTTGCACATATGCAGAAGTCCAATTAACAAGAATCGTTTCTCCAGCAAAATTGAGACAATTCATATGTCAGTAAGATCTACACATATTTAGTATTTGTATCCTATGATAAATATCAGTGCTGTTTCTCCATTTAGAAAGTTTATTCTTTAACTGAAGTTTTCAACACCAAGACACAGATAAATTGAAGTTAATATAAGTCACAGTATTAATAAAAATTATTTGTTAAACACACACTTAATACCCAAAATTTCAGTCCATATAGCCTCTGAAACAGGATTCTTGCACATTTGGGTAATTTGTAGCAAAAAGCCAAAGACTGAAACTGTTCAAAAGGCTTTCCTATAATATCCACAAAATAAAATGAGGACAGCATTCTCTGTTGCCATGGAAACACAAATGTCCAGTGCAAATTATGTGATGTTTAAAGTTATTTTCTATGCCAGTTCGAACAATTTCTCTAAAATATCATGTTATTTTCACAGAGAGGCAACACCCCTGCTATTCTGAAGTTTAGAACTTTGTGAAAACAGATACATAAACGTTGCCTGGACCACCAGCCAAAGACTTTCTAAACTGGAACTTTTTCACATTTTCTTCTTTTGAGTAATAGGAAATGACTAATCTCAGAGAGCTGAAAATCCCCTTATTGTTGGAAACGGCTCTATTGTTTTAGGCTGAAGACTCACAAGGAAAACGAAAGGGGAATACACAGGACTGGATCACTAAAGAACTCCCCAGCCTGTGCAGGGAAGTGCAGGACTTCACAACCGGGTGGCAGGGTCTTTTCTAAACTTTACAGCCAATAGTTCAGCCAAGTGCTGGGCTTACAGATTACCCTTCTGAAGCACACAGGTCTGTATCACAGCTGATGTGAGGCCCTAGAGCCCTCAGATGCTGAGGTGTCTCTGCCCACCAGGTGGAAGGAACATATGCAGTCATTCCTAATATATGTTTGCAGGATGTCCGTCTCACTGCCCCCAGATAGCACCATGGGCAATCCTCTGGGATGACTCATCTAAAAAGGAAGATTTGCATTCTTTGAGAGTTCTGTGAAAATACAGATTCTTGAAACCGGCTGAATAGTGAGAGGTATACAATCAGCACCTTGAGAACACCACCCTTCAGATACCCTTGCAGAGCTGTCATTTAATAGATGTTGCACAGCACAGCTGTGCCTCAGCAGACTCTTGTTTGGAGGGCCTGCTCTGCAGGAGGGAATGCAGGAAACATCACGTCTCCCAAAATTCACTGATAACACAGGGGGAAAACAACATTCCTTCCCTTCCCAGGGTTTCTAATGGCTACATAGAGTATCAGGGTGGGACAAAGGCCAGATGCAAGTCCCTTATACAAATTGAGGAAGAAAGAGAAATAAAGTTCCCAAAATATGAAGCCCGCAACATCTGTGAGTTAGGCTGGAGTGGAGAGGGTGACAAGTCAAGGATTTTAATTTATTCTTCTAACTTTGCCATGTGAGGCCCAGCAACAACAGTGTTCAATGCAAGATTTGCACACTTTGATTTTGAACGCAAGAAAGTCTCTTGAATAATTTTACTGAAGTCAACAGCTCATCCAGCATCAATCTGAATGTTCCCACCAATTGTATCTGACTAGCACGAAGGTTTTCTGAGTGCTATATAAATTACTTCCAAGCCTTTTAAACTCCAGCATATGAAAGGCAGATAAATCTTTAATACATATTGTTGACTTTTATGGCAGCATGCACGTTCCTTTGTTGCACACCTCACTGGACTGTGGATACTGCCCTGGCAGTCCAGTACCTGCCCAGGTCTTTGCTGATATTGGAAACACCAGAGTTGTTCCATCTAGAAACCCTTATTCAGTAAATGATTTATAAGTGCAACAGATTAAACAGGAAAAAAAGCAGCAACATTGACATAGTGCTCATGTGATGCAAGGCACAGCACCAGATTTCCATGGAGCAGTTCTATGTTTTCATGGTAAACAGCTTTTGAGACTCAGCAAACATCGGTTTGGGTTGCCTCAGGGAGTCAACTCATCTGCACTTGCTCTGACAATGTCAGATGACTGTTCAGGCTTTAAAACATCACATGAATGAACGTCAGAGATGCCTGAAGGCTCTCAAGCAGTGTGGGCTAAACTGAATTTTGCCACCTTGGAGATGAGGGGCTGAAGCATTTCTTGGTTTCTGGGCCAAGAGTGGACAGTCAGAGGGAAATTGATGTGGGAGTGGAGAATGGGGATAGCAAACCCTAAAAACTGCGGTCAGCTACTGCTGCTTTATCCTCCCTAGTGTTGCAGCAGAAACCTTCCTTTCTTTTTCACTGACAGCAGGGGATGACCTGGGTTTCCAACCCACTGCTGCAGGCAATGGCACCAGCAGGGCCATAGCCTTTTTACCTCTCCTTTTGTCTGCTCTTTCTCCAAACTGCCTCGTAACTTGCTGCCTCTGGCTTTTCTGTGACAGCATTCTCCTTCCTTGGTTGCACACCTCACAGGGCCACAGATTCTGCCCAGGAAGTGTGGCACAGGTCAGGCTGTTAGAGCAATTAGCACCATTATTTTTTTCAGTAAGTGATTTATAAACATGGCATATTAGACAGCAAAAACAAGTGGCTTGCTTTGCATACACCTGGGTCTGGTTGTGATGAATGTTAAGGAATAACACTTACTAGCAATAAATAATGCAGCTCTTCTGATTCCATACCAAAATTGTACCCAGAGAGGTCTGCCAGCACCTGCCTAGATCAATCACAGCTATTACTTTCTAAAGAAACCATCTCTACTCTAACTTTTTGGAATTTATAGTGACAAAGACTTTTCACCCAAATTCAAACACAATTGTTTTTCTATGCCCAGCCTAGTTTTTCTCTTAAGAGCTGAATCTGCTCTAGATGTATTTTATGACTCAGCACCCTGCCCTTGTAAGTCCCTGTCATCACTGGTGACAGAGACAGAACAGAAATGTGTCACACAGTTACATTGTTAGGACTGAAGTGAACCCAGAAAGAGCTTTTAATCCTTAGGCCAGAGGCTAAAAAGTAGCATGATAAATTCACAAGCATCTGGACTGTGCAGTGACTTAGAGACGATGGCAACCTGAGGCTGCAGAGTGAATAACTGATGAAAACCTCAAAATGTGTGTGTGGGGAGAAGTGTGAAAGAGACCAGCTACAGGCACATATTTCAGACAGGAAAAATGCTGTCTCTTAACAACGGTTCATGTGAGAGCACTATGGAAGTTTATGTATCTGACTCTCCACATGGATGCAATGGAGGGAGTCAGGTATAGCACAGAGGAGGCCAAAATTGCTGAGAGATCAGATCCAGGCTGAGGTTGTGCCTCTCCACTGCATGAAAGTAGAAGGGATCATATGTGGCTGCTGAAATCACTGACTCATTTGGGTACCATCATATGCCTGTAATTAATTCAACATGCCTAGTGCCTGGAATAGTGGTGTAGGCGTTCAGACAACATGTTCCTCTGAGAAAATATACCGTGAGACAGAGCCTTGCACAGCCCTGTTTACCACAGCTTGTACTTACTAAATTATGGACCTCCAAGAATCTGGGGGTCTTTGGGAGGGCTGTAGCTCCAAAGCAGGACTTAAATGCACGTAAGAGTGCATTTAAGACACCTAGGAAATACCTCAGGACTAGCACGAGCTTGAAACCAGTCCAAAATCAGGCTTCGTCCTCTCTATCTGACCGTGGCTGTGTGAAATGGCTGTGGAGCAACATGGGACAGTGAGAACAGTCCATCCAGACCTCAGAGGATCTCATGCAGCATAAGACAGTAAAGGTCATCTCAAAGCTAGTCCTAAATATAGCTAAATCCAGGCAGAGCATCCAGGACAAAAATTGAACTCAAGACTACCTTTTTACAGGAACTTCAGAAGCACCCTGTGTACTCCCTTGGGAGCAGAGCAGACCTGATCATGTCTGGGTGCCACATGCGAGGAGACACACGCTCCCACTGCTGCTTGCTCTGGGAAGTGTATGGTTCATTTGCAGTCACTGCCTCATTCTCAGTGAACTTCTCTGTGCTGAAGCATGTTAGCACTTACCAAAACCAGGAAAGCTGTGGACTACTGACCCATATCTGCATAAAGCCTCAAATTAATCTTCCTCTCCTGGTCTTTTCCACCCCCAGTGATGACTGAAAATAAGACAGAACAGTGATTAGATTATTTTACTAATCTTTATCCTATTTATTAAATCATGACATTTCATCCCCCATTGAATTGCATAACTATACTATTGAGAAGTGCAATATGATCCATTTTTATTTCAAAATGCTGAATAAAAGGCATGTCTATGACACATTTCAGCGGAAATTAGACAATGATATTTTTGCACTCAGAAATGAGATGTGTTTTTATCTTACCATGCTTAATATTCATGCTAATTCACAACACACTTTTTTATTGCTATCAGAGAAGCATATTCTTTAGGTATAAATTTGATCTACTGCCTGCTAACTCAGGATTACTTGAACGTGGCTTTTAGCCCAATTCTCTTTGTATTCTCTTGTGTGCTGCCATGCACTGCAAGACAATAGAAGTATAAAGATCTTCCTGAGTATTTTTCCTCTCAGTTTTTTTAAACCTACAGAGAATCCTGGTTTGATATGGGCAGATGACACAGGGTTATTATTCCATTCTCTTTTATCAGAGGTGGATCTGAAGCTCTTTTTACTCAAAGTACCTCCAGCTTGCTTTATGCTTCATTTTCATAATGTTTTATTATACTGGAATTTTAATCACTCAAAATCTAATAAAAAAAGGCATTCCCATGGCTGAAATAGAGCATCTTGTGTTTCCCCTCCTTCACATCATATTAGGTATGTTCGAAATTATCCAAAGCTTTCTCTAGCTCAGTTTAGGGATTTGTGTATACATCTAAATCATAAAACTCTCCCATCACATTGGGGTATTTTTAAACCTATAAATCCTGTGAACTTTCCTTTAACCACCAACAGATAGACTAAGTATTTCCATTAGGATTTTAGGGTACTCTGTACATAAGAGGTTCAATATGTGCAAGCTTACTTGAAAAAGCAGGGTTATTTATTGTTAATCACCTGGCCTGATAGTTGCCTTCTGGATAAGGTTTCCTTCTTAAAAGAAAGAAATAAAATAAAGAAAATTTAATCTCTTTAGCTGATGCTTAGCTATCTTCTTCTCCAGGAGCTGTATCAACCACCCTAGCCACAGCTAAGAAGGCAATTACTCACTCCACTTCTCTTTTCTGGGTTGCTGCTGTTTGTGCTTTCTCTCCCAGGAGGAGGATTTTAGCAGGATCTCAGAAGGTGAATGTTGTCTGAGCACAAGGTCACTACACTTACAGAGTTAAACACTTTGCATAGGAGATGTTTTAGTAAATACAATGAGCAGGTGAGACAATGAAATGATACGTGTTACGGGCTGGTGGACACGTGCTGTTTTTCTATACTGGTGACTTCTCAACAGAATACCACAAAAAAGAAGGGATAATGCCTGTCCATTAATCTAACTAAAGAATGGCAGGTACAACTATCCCAAAAGATGTCTATGGATGTCATGACAGAAATTTTCTCACCTGCTGAAGAGATTATGAAGTTCCATGATTAAATCTGCAATGCATCTCTGCTGCACACCAGTGACGTGTGCAACAAGAGATTCCTCTCCAGGCAGCAGAACTTCTCTGGAGATCACCACCACCATTCATAAGGGATAAAACCTGTAGAGCAGAAGGCTTTGATATAGTGCCTCTCTAGCAGAATCTGTTTGGTGCAACTTTTGGACTGTTGTGCTACAAAAACAAGTCTTGGACCTGCGTTATAAGGGAAAACTACGCACAGATTACCTCTCCTCAGTTTAGGCACTGAATAGCATAGTTCCTCTTGCTTTTTACAGTTATAGTAAAATATCCATTTTCCCATTGGGACAACAAGTAGAAACAAATGGAAACTATCTGAAATTTCCAGTGCTAATCCAGCAGATCTGTGTTTAAACCCTAAGATATGCACTGACTTGTTCAGTAAGCCAGCACTTTATCAACTTTAACTCTAAAGTGTCAGAAACAGGTAACATTAGTGTACCTCGCCAAAGTCCACAAGAGTGGAAAAATGTTACTGTACCTATATATAAAAAAAAATAATTAAAATGTGAATGACTAGAAAAAAAATAGCATGGTATATGGACATTACAGAGTCAGTATGATTAAACACTTCAGAAATTCTGGTAGATTCCAGAGTTAGAGCAAGGCCAGGATCAAATCTGATTTCTTTGCTCAGAAGGAAAGAAACAAAATGAGAAACAAAGTGGAGAATCAGTGGTCTAAGAATCAGAGGCAAAGCCCTCCAAACTCTTTCTTTACCCTTTCTCATTATCCAAGTGGCAGCAGGCAAGCAACAGATGTTTTGGTGATGGTGAGATCCTTGACTTTCATTCTAATGCACAGTTCCTTATGACAAATTATTATCACCTGAGACTTGCAGGAATGGGTGCTGCTCTACCAGTAAGCCTGGTTTCTATTGTCATCCTTTCTCTTCAGCATTTATTTTGCAGTATTGCTCAGGTATGACACACTTCCAGTTAACAGGAAAAACAAAAAAAGGAAAAGCTATTCCTCTTTTTTTTTTTTTTTTTAGGTCATTGACTTTTTGTAGTGGGAAAATTCGCTATCGTATGACTTTGCCAGTAAATCAGGCCAAATGATTTTGTAAAGCCAAATGCTTGGAAACATGGTCAGCTGATTAAGGCATTGGGCTGTGACTCAGAGGATCTGGATTCAGTTCCTGGCACTTACTGCATCACCTTGGGCAAATCACTTTACTGCTTTTATCCTTGCAACTCCAAATGTTGAAGAACCTTGGCAACATTTCTTCTGCCCTCTCCCTCCCTCCCCCCACCATGGGCCACCAGTGCATCCTACCAGCTGTACACAGCTGAGACAATGGGGTTTGTGCTCGCTAAAAAGCTCCCTCTCATCAGATGAAATGAAATACCTATATATAAGAAATTGTTTCGCTTCCTTAAAGGCACTCCTAGTTGGCCCTCAAAATAAATAAATTGTGAAGAAAAAGCCCAAAGCTCTCCTGCAGAAAGCCAGCTCCATGCCCTCCTTTATTTCCATCGTTGCCTCTGTGGCAATGAAAGCAAGCCTTGTATTGTTAGCAGTGGCAGCAGCAGAGCTGCTGCTGCTGTTTCTGCTGATAAATATTTTTGCTGCCAAAGCAGCACCTGCAGTGCCAGCATTCAGGGGGTGCCTGCAGACACCCACCACGTGTGGCTTCCCTGCTCTCAGGGTGCTCCATTTTGGACTGGGCTCCAGAGCAGCAGCATTTCCTTCTGGAGGCTGTGCATGCCTCAGCAGCCATCCCAGGGTATGATCCTTTCCAAGCTGTCAGCAGTGAGAAGCAAAGGAATCACTTCTCAACCTCTGATCTCCCAAGTATCCTTAATGGGCATGTATCCAGACGTTTTCATTAATGTAAGTAGCAGCTAACTAAACTGGCTAATAAGTTGTCTCTGTTTTTCACTCATTTTCAATCAACATAACTAATCAACATGCCAGAGAATGCAAAATACTGTACAAGCCCTTGAGAGGAGAAGCATTTTTAATCATCATGATTGTTCATCTGTTGATAAAAAAAGTGTCTTAAAATTAATAAAATGATAGCTTGTGATGCTGAATCTTTAATAGCATATGATAAGCACATTCAATACAGAGTGGAAAAGGGCATTGTGGGATATGCTCTGCATCACAAACGTACTGATGTGGAAATTCAGAGGGCTCAAGGCACAGTGGTGGACAGTTAAATATCTAATGTAGTTAGAAAGGAAATATGACCCAGGGGTGAAATTTTAAACCGAGTTGAAAATACATACAAGTAGGTGACAGTAATAAAGAGGAATAACAGCTAATAATGCTTGGCATTTGTATCCTTTTGCGTGTAGCAAGCACTTTATAAATCTGAATGAATAAAGACAAACCAGGTCATAATAAGATTAACATTATAATTCACAATTTATATATGTAACAGCTGACACACACAGAAATTAAAACCAATATTACCAAAAGACACCTGCTTTCATTCTGATGCTCAAAAGCCTGTCTATCTTTCACTGAAAAGTAAAGGTTCCCAGACCTTGGGAAAGCCTATTAATTTTAGAGGCCTTAATTCTCAAAAAATATAATTGCCCATATGCATACAGCAAGCTTTTGCAAAATTGCTTATGGAAACCCTAATGATTACACCATATTAAGCTTCTTGGGCTCAATTTGTCTAAGTCAGTCAGCACGGACATCCTTTACCGCTAAGGAATTTTCATTAGTATTGCCAATGGAGTCTAAGGTATGATTCATCACATCTTAAAGTGACTGCTTTAAACAAGCCAGATGAATTACACCTTAAAAATGCATGTTTCTCTGCATTTATCATGAAGAGAACCTGCCTTGAGCAGAGCATCTGTGAATGCTGCGGTCCCAGTTCTGGGGTTCTGAAAACGCTCAGTGTTAATGGGCTGCTTTTATGACATTCTGCCCTGCATACAAAGCCAGTAGCAGGTAAATCCTATGCACACGGAGACATTTCTGTTCTCTAAAACTTATTCTGATAATACATTCCTTATACCTGTTGGATAGTATAGCAAGTATTTGATAAAATTTCTAGAAAGATGTACATGCTTCCATGAAATATGCATATTTATATAACTTTTCAGCACAGTCATTTTACTGCTGGCATTCACAAAACTATAAAGCTGAAAATCTGACCTGTATTTTGTTTATTTGGTAAAATTTCTTTTTTAGCCAGGGAAAAGATGAGTGTGTCATTTTCAATGTTTGTGTTCAGGAGAGACATTTTCTCTCACAAGTGTTGAAAACCCTGCTGTATATAAAAAGGCCAACTAGAAATTAATTTCACAACTCTATTTCAGAGCAAGCCTCACTAACCCAGGTTATCTTTTTAATTATGATTAATTATCCTGTCAGCTAAGATGAAAGACATTAATAAAAACACAATTTTGGAAGTGCTCACAGAGAAGTTCATCTGTTGATCCAAATCTCTTCCTACTGGAAGTATTTGCTCCTGGTAAGGGGAAGAACTCCTGCTTTTTGCCTAGGGTACTAAATGTCCACCCAAGATTCTTTGAAAAACTTAGAGTCTCTAAATACAGGTAAAAATGTAAAGCAAGTAAACGGCTGCGAAGTGGTTTTGAAGACCCAAACCTTCATGTCTCTGTAATTGTGCTGCTTCCAGAAAGTCACATTTTCCAGCTCAATATATATCTAAAAAGAAGTGTTAAGATTAAATATTGCAAGAGGAAAAGCATTGCATTTTATGATCTGGAAGGTCAATAGCTCTAATAAGCAGTAGATGAGTGCAGTGGCCACGGCCAGGTTGGGATAGGTGTCTGCACAATCACGTGTGTGTGTTTATACTGCACACCATGCTCCCTGTGTTGACATGTACACTGTGGCCAAGCACCACAGCAGCCTGGCAGGATCCGAAGGTGTTCCTCTTCCTCAGTGCTGGCAAGTGTTTGTGTATGTTTGGTAGCCTGAGAGGGAGAGAATGACCTTGTCACGGGTTAGGTTGCTAACCTTTTGCTTTTCCCAGCAATTCAATATATTAGCTATTGATTTTTTTATTGATGATTCTGGGTGTTGAGCAAAGGTGGCAGAGGACAACAAGAAGGTATAATTTGTTCACAGCAAGTGTAAAACGAAGTTTAATGAAGGAATTAAAACCTTTTGAGTGCGAGTTAATACGAATAAGAGAAGAGGCAGATCAAGAGATTTGCAATTCTCAGGTGAGTGGGTATGGTTCTGACATTTTATTTACAGTGATTCTTAACAATTTTATTCTTTCTTATCTCTCAGGCAAGGACAACAGCTAAAGTAGCCATGAGCTGGTAAATAGTAAAAAATACTCCTGATTAAAAACAGATGCTATAATTTGTGGCTTCGATACTTCAAAACCAGAGAAGGGAAAAGAAAGCAAAATAAAACAACAGCAAAAGCTTCTGTATTAGCACCCTGTGCAGGTCTCAGTTTTCATTCTTTAACTCAGATTTTATTCTGGATTCTCCACTGAATTCAGAAGAATGAGTTCCTGTTTGAGATGGCAGTACATAGCTTCAGAAACCCTCAGGACTCTCTCTGTTTGATCACAGATTAATTCTCCCCTCAAACTACTCCAAGGAGGTGGTCAAAAGGTCAATGAAATCAGTGGAAGAGCGTGAGTGTATTTCAAAAAGCTTTGCATCAGTCCCTAAAATGCAGAAAGGTTGAAGATATTTTTGAACAATATTTCAGTCAATAAAATATGTTTATGTAGTTTCTGTGAGCAGTCCAGGAATTTTTGGCACTCAATAATAGGTGCACTGGAGAAAAATCTAGTCTTATGAGTAGCATGTTCCCTTGGAAAGAAATGGTCCTGAATTCCCTATCACTAGAGGAAATGTCTAACAAATAAATGACTATATGAAAAAGAAAAGGAAGCTTCTTGTCTTGGTTGTTCTTGAAACATGAGAGTCATGTTATACAGTCATCTGCTGGACTATGTCCAGTGGTGAGTTTCTCAGATGAAGACTTTTAAAATGAATACCTCTAGGATTTGGACCTAGAATTGATAGGTGTTTGGGGCAGAATTCTTGCCCAAGAATTGATGCATTTTAAATTTAGGAATTAAGTTTATAAGTTTTTCCTTTTGTGTGTATGTGTATTTTTTTCTTATTTTCTTTTTTTCTGTGTGATTTTGTATTAAAAATGAACATGAAGTAATAGTAGTAATAGAAATTATGTTACTTTCAGATTGGGAATAGCATAGCAGGAATTTCCTATTATTCTAACTTGACTTTTTATTATTTTGGGAGAAACACCTGCAGACAAGAGATGAATCATTTTAGCATCACTCTCCAACTCCTTCCTTTTGTCTTCACTCAGCTGTACTGTAGTAATGCCCTTGCTCAAAGGAAAACAAAGACCTGGGTTTATGCTACCAAATTTTATGCATTCCACTGCAGTGATTTAAATTAGGAACTTGTACATCCTGGGCTCTCATAAGGTAGATGAAAACAGACATTCATCAAGAGAGGGCTATTTAGCTTCTCTGGTACCAGAATTGCTTTCTCTCTTGGTCTAGGACAGTGATAAAGATTAATTGGTACTCGTGATGAGTTGGGCTTCTATCAAGAACTTGCCTTGCACCAACAATAATTAGCTGTAATGCTTCAGAAATTGCCACCAGACTTTGAAACCTGTGTTATTCTTTTCATGGAAAGAACCTTGAAAGTCTTGACTGCAAGCCTAATTAAAGGTATCAGAATCTCAATTTTGGTTTGTACCGAGGAATCAGAGGTTGGGTCATGTTTAGAACCTGGCCAATATTTTTCAAAGAATGCCTATAAAACTGGAATTATGTATTCTTTGGTACACATGGTGGCAAATGAGATAGAGAGAAACACAGCCCTTTTTAAAGAGCAGATGGGCGAACCCGCCAATTCAAATCTTTCTACAGGCTTTAATGATTGCTGGTTCAGACATTGTTATGGTAATAAGTGAGATATTTTATGCTACAAGTAGAAGAAATAATTTGAACTATATATCTAAGTCTGATATAAAAAAACTGTAAACATTTGAGAGAAAATCCTAGGACAGCCAATGAAAATATTCGAATATGCAGCAGTGATCAGAAGTTAATTCTTGTGTAATGTAACATAGTAGAAACCAACATGAAAGTGTTAAGAAAGTACTAAGTAAAATACTTGTTTATTTTCAGCTTGAACATGTCTCTAGACACTTGAACTCAATATATATACCAGAAACCAAATTGAATCAAAGAAAAGAAACAAATTACAGCTATAGAGAAAAATTTACATTAAAAAACCCTGAAAATTTGGGGATTGTTTAAAATTAGTAAGGGTAATTAATGGATGAAAAGCTTAAAGGAAATAATGCATGAACTACAAACAGTTAAGCAGATGTTCCACTACAATTTGTCCCATAATACAAGAAGGGAGAATAATCAATAAAAATTTGGAATAGCATGTTGTGAACTGCTCAGCAGAAGCAATTCTGGAAAACACCCACTTAGCTTGTAAATGTAATAATTTCAACATGTTCTTGCTGTCCAAAAAATTTGAAGAGATATACAGAACTCTCACTTCTGGCATAGATATGGAATAAAGGGAAATGAATGGGATAAATCTAAGCAAGATAATATAGATCACTATATTTTAGGATGTAAAGTTTATGGACAGATCCGTTCTCCTCATGGGGTTTATTATACCTTGTTCTAAGTAACCTGATGCTGGGCAACTTCTAAAGAAAAACACAAAATGAGATGGGCTTCTGTCTAGGCAGATATTTGGAATCCTTTCATCCTTTTTGTATTTCACTTTGTAATTCTGACCTTGTGAATAAAGAGCTCCATCCCTCTGATATTCAACAAAATGATAGCTGGTATAGTAAGTCTTCCAATTTATAGGACAGATATATTCTAGTAGCATATGCTGCTAGAGACAGAGCCAGCAGTGACATCTAATCACTGTGAGAAAGCTCATTCTGACTGTGCTGCCAACAATTTAGGTTAGATAACAGACGTGCATTGACTTGATAGCAGGTGGATAAAAGGGTATAAACTGTGTTTTGTGCCTTCTGTCTGTATTACTTATAGATTAGCTGATTTGGGGGATTCAAGAGAGATTGTGTCATACAAATTTAGTTCCTGTGAGGGTTGAGTACTTGTGAAAGATGGCAGATTGGTAGCATTCAATTTGAAATTCTTGAGTTAACTATAAGGCTGATAGATATGTGGAGATGGTCACGTGTGTGTCAAAGCTTTATAATGTGTAGGATGAAGGGGTAATCAAAGCACACAGAAGTTTGTCTCCAAAATTATTAGTGTCTAGTTTCTTCTTAATTTTATTATTTGGTTCTCAAACATTGCTGCTCATGAGACAAAACCAGAAGACCTTTATGTGGTGTTTTTTCATTTACTGGTTGGGGAGCGCCTGAACCAACAACTGCTCAGAGAAGGGGTGAGACCCATTGCAGTGAGGAGAGAAAAAAGGAAGAGATACTTTTTCTGACAGGTTCCTGCTGTCCATAGCTCTGTTTCTGTTTTGAAATATGCTTTGAAATAAAGCTTAATTGTCACACTACTGGAAAGCACTGTGATTTATAAACCAAAACTGTTGTTTGAGTTATTCCTGTGTAATAAAGACAATAACAAAGGCAATATGCCAGACTAACATTATCACAAGGAAGACCTAAAAATGAAAATGTAGTTAATTCCATTAATTCTCTGGCCTTCTTGTTGACAAGTACAGAGAACCTAACAACCTTACTGCTGGTTCATGCCTTTATTTGACCCTTCAAAAGTGGATTGAGTCCAGCAAATCTACCAGAAGAACAGTTATCACATGACAAAATCTTTCATCAAGGTACAATCCAGTGCAAATCTGAAGCAGCAACTTAATAAGCTATTCTTTGTGTATTTGAAATTTGTTATTGAGTTTTAAAAAGGGTAAAATTCAGATGGTTTACAGAAATGTTCTTAAGAAGGCAAGGCTAAATGATTCTGTAAATTATATGAAGTCTTCAACAGAACCCCTTGTATGCAGATTATTTTCTGAGTGGAGAATGACTTAGAAATGTCAGACAAAAGAACCAAGCATGGGAATGAGGGAAGTCAGGCCAGAAGGTCCAAAGCTCACAGCTTCAGCTATGTCACATTTACAGATGGCCTCGCAGCTCGGGGTGAGCAGAAACAAAAGAGGCTCTTTAATAACCCTCTGCAGGGCCATAGCTCTGACTGTGCCTGGTTCCCACCTGACAGTCAGGTGCCTGCAACGACTTTGTTCTTGCTTCTCTTGCCATTTAGCAGTCACATTCCCAAATATCCATTTGTTCTTTCCTCACTATTGAGGAGCCTGTACACACTCAGACAATGTGGAAAGTGAAGCAATGTGTTATGGCAACAAATGTATTATGGTATTACTGTTTTTTAATATAAAAGGCCAAAGAATTAGAAGACATTCACCTTTTTTAGGACTTCACACAATTCTTATTTTAACTAGACAACGACTTCCACTTCACTTCCTTCATGGACTGGGGTGAACAATGTGCTTAATCTGGCAGAACTTCACATAAACAAGATAAGCCTTCATCACACAGTTTCTCAGCTGAAAGGATAACATGCAGACTATGACAACGAACCAGAATTTAGCACTCCCTGGGGAGAGTAAAGAATAAATTCCAAGTATTTTTTTCATGTGTATATTTTATGAATACCAATTTTAAAATGACTGCTGTAAAAGAAGAAATATTCTTTGGCTATGAACCGTGCAGGAGACAGCTTTCACTAGATCACAACTTTATATTGTCATTTATATCATTATTAAATTACATTCCTAAGGAATTGCCTTTATTTTATAAGTTGCATCAACATACGACACTTGCTTTATGTCTGGACAGTTTCCATCTTGTCAGCTGAAACTACTATTATTTCAGTTATTGCTATCCTAACTCATACTTTCAGTGATTTCTAGAATGTAGTACTTTGAAAGAAATGAGATGATAGGGCTTTTTTTAACAGATATTTAAGTCATAAGTGGTAGTCAATATTCTGATTAAAAGCAACAAGAATAATTAGAGGTAAACTAATTGGTGAAAAATAGATATCAGTTCAGTATCATCAAAGAAGGTATCTAAAAATATAATGCTTGAGAAAAGAATGAGCTTAAGAGATCAAAAGTTTTACATTCTGCCTTTAAATTTTTAGTAGTGAGCAATGAAGTGCTGAAATGTTACAATACTATTTCTGGCAGTGCCTAAGTACTAACACTTCATTTCTAGTTGCCATTTCTGCATATAAGAGGACTGACAGAGTTACTTTATGAAATGCAGCCAAATATACTGACACACCTTTTGTATCTTTTTATTTACTTAAATTTTTATCACTTATAATCTTGGCTATTGAAAAGTAAGAATCAAATTGATGTAAGGAAAATGCACACTACAAAATATGGTGTGAGAGGAAACCACTACAGTCATTACACCTGCATGTGTGTCTGATGTTCTAAAAAAATCCCACTGGGCCATTACATGGGCACCCCTATAAACCTATGGACAAATTCCAGTAGGTTTTACTGGAAGCAGGGTTCATCATTCATCTTATCTTTAACTTTGACTGGACAATATTTTTTTAGGGAAGATAATGCATTCCCGTGGAACCACTGGGCTGCGTTCAGTGTCGTTGCACGCAGGATGGATTGACAGATGTATTCTGAAACGGATGCAGCACTTGCAGCTTTCAAATATTAGTGTTACTAATAAATAGGGGACTACTTACTCTATTTATTAAACTTTCTAAAACCCAAACAGCAGCTGTAGGAAACGAAAGATTTATCTACCAATAAAAACCCAAAGATTACATTTACCAAATCCCCATTCTTTATTGTAATGAAATTTGTCTTTCAGCTTTTAAAATGCATTTAAAGAGCCAGAAATGTATTCTGGTCCACTGTCTTTGAGATGAATAACCACATTATTACTTGCCCGTCAAATCTAAGTACGGTTGTTAATAACACACAGACAGCTACTAAAAATTCAAAACATGGGAGGTTTCCTTTGGAGAAAATTGCAGTTTTAACCTCTGATTTCCCTTCTGAATCAATTACTTACTTTCATATACACCTTGCAATACCTGATCTCCAATCAGAAGTGAAAAATGGTTCAAAGAATTCGAAGATTTTTCAAACATACCTATGGAAATATATTGCCAGAGTTTTAAAATTCTACAATCTTTAATCTACAGAATATCTGTCCTCTGCACATTATCCACTAAGCATAGTAGAAGACTTACTTGATGGAAAATATTTAAAGGTATTTTTAAAATTTTGCACTTCAAACTTTATTTTCTATATAATCTATATTTGCATTCAGAAAACTGAACATCTAAACCAGGATTCTTTTCTGATGTCATATTTTAACAGTTTTACTTTATTACTTTTCATTAAATGAACAAAAAGAAAGATATTCCACACTTATGATAGATAGATACAAGGAAGAGCCACCAAACATAAATGTACCAATATAGGTTATTTCCCTAGTGTGAACATATTCAACACATCTGGCTGAAAATTCTGATGGATCAATACTTCTCTACAGTTATAACAACACTTTTCTACTATTTTTGCTACTAACCACTGTAAAAAAGTCAACCCATTTTGGACTTAAATTTCAGTCCAGTGTGACTATTTCACTTCTGGAATCCGTTTGGTGCTTAGTATCGCTGTCATGTTTTCTGGAGCCTTCCATCCAAATGATTTTATTTTTTCATGAACTGTGGATTTGTGATTCCCAGAATGCACTATGGAATTTTTATGAGACATGTAAATGTAAGTGAACAGCCCAAGCCATAGAACAGAGATAACAAAGAATGTCCTTCATATGCCACCCATGTATTGCAAAATTTTTGCCTGCAGACTTTAACTGGCCACCCTCATCAAACCAGGCTGATCATCTACCAAGGAAGTGCTTGAAAAGCTCTTCTGCTGACCAGATTTTTTTCTAATTTTTAGGTCTTGGAAGATCTGGTATACTGAGGAGGAAGATTAAAATCAAGCTGTATAATTAAGCTAATTCACTTTTCATTTCCCTCAACCTTCCTTATTTCACATGATAGCAGTAGAAAAGTACTGTTAGGGCCTTCTCCAAGTGTATTGCAGCTGCAGACTCAAGCTAAGCCTCAGTCTGAATTTTGGTGTGAAGAATCCAGCCAAGTGTGCAATGGCAGATCTTTAGCAATCTCTCCACAGAAGAAATGAGAAGTGAACTCACAACTGAGATGCTGCTAATATCACTCTATAGAGCAGGTAGAGATTGCACAAGCATCTACAAAGGGCTTCAGGGCTTGCTGAAGTGGTTAAAAAGAGTTTACTTAAAGAGTAAGATACTTAAAAAGTAAGGTTTTTTTTTTTAATTTGTCAAGCCTGAGTTAAAAATATTTTAATCATATTTTTCTGATGGCAACACCAAAAGATTTGTATAAAATATAATTTTTGCAGTAAAAAAAGAGCATTACTAGTAGGCTACCTTTCCAACTTTATTCAGCAACATGATAGTCTTAGCCCATATTCACATTCATTCAATTTAGCATCACATGTCAAATTAAGCAAATGAATATCTCAGATTGGAGGTGTTTCATCACTGTGTTTAAAAAAATTGCCCCAAGAGGTTCTGTTCATTATTAAAAATTTCACTGGTATGGTCCTCATGTGCCTGCATCCTCATCCATGCATTTTCCAGCTCTGGAAAACCTAATCACACTGCACTGCCAACTCTCCTTTCAAGAAAGTCAACAGATAATTATGCAATCTGTTCATGCAGTGCAAATAACTTGGCATTCTGGGAGCCTACCACTGCGACGGGAAATAATCTGTACTTTGTGGGGCTGCGAACTCCTTACGTGAATTCAAATTCCGTGCTCTTCTAATGCCCCCATATGAGGCAGCAGTGGCAACATGCAAATATTTTTTAAAATTACAGAGCTGGCTTTGAGGTTGGATTATTATTTTTGACAGCTCTTTCCTTTCAGATATTACACTTGGTAAAGCCCAGTGTACATCTGCATGACATGCTGCTTTTCAAACAAAAGTATCTGCCTTCTGTGGTCTCTTATGTCTCCAAGAAGACTGCTGCATGAAAAGACTACAGCTCTCTCCCCCACCCCATCAGCTTGCCTCGTTACAGTCAAATTACCTTAAAGTATATAAAGCTATTTATTTTTTCCCTAAGGCTGTTGCACAGTAGCTTTAAAAAAGAAAAAAAAGTTACTCTTGTGATACGTGTGAGTTCTTAGTTGAATAGCTCTATTTTCAATTATTTAATTTCATATATATCTACATGACCTGCTACATTCTACAAATTCCAGAGGAACACAGGGGCAATGTCTTTGGCTGATCAAAGACGTTTTATGAAAAGTTTCACAGCCTGATTGACAGTTACAAGTGGACAGACAGTTACAGATACAGTAAAACAGAGTGCAGTTGCTTTGTCAGTTGTCTTTAGATAAATAAAATACCCCTCCACAGATATCCAGCTGTTGGAGTATCTTTTCAGCTACTCATATAAAGAAAGAATTTATTGTGCTTGTATGCTTGATAATCTATGCTTGCATACATATGATTCATATTTCATGTGTGCACACACTTCTTAAACCTGACAGGAACAAATACATTTTAACCTGCAGGTAATAAAGTGGAAAGAAATATTAAAACATCAAGGGACATAGAAAAATTGTGCTGTAAGAGAATCTTAACTTCATATAAGATTAATTTGAATAAATGTAATTTTCTATAGCCGCCTTGTCATGATGACTCATCATTTTCCCATAATTAATTTACAGTAATAAAATCAAGATAAGACTAGGTTATGAGGAACAGAAGTATACTTCCTTCTTCTAAGAAGGGCAGTTATAGAGAATTGTATGAACACAAAAAAAATGTGTCATGCTCCCCAAAAGAAAGATTACTTGAATGTATAAAATGGGTGGAAATACAGAAGAGGATTAGGCATTGTCCTTTGGTGTATAAAAAGATTCTCCACAATTTTTTCAACAGCAAAAATACAGCTATACAAATAATATGCTGTAAGTACGATGGAAAGGAATATGAATAACCTTGAGTCAGCCTTGTATAACGCTGCCAAAGGTCTATCAACACCTTCTTATTAGAGCTGTAGCAATAGCTCTCGAGAGACTTAAGCCCCTCTAAATTTGTGAGCTCACTGAAATCACCAATAAGATCCCCACTGATGAGGGACCACGAAACTGCACCACTGGGCTGCTCATTCATCAGACACTTTCAAAGTGCTCAAGGCAGAAAAGTTAAACGAGCTGATGAAAACAGATGCTATACAAAAGATTGCTGTATTAAAGCATCCTAAAATCAAAATGTGATTCCTTGGCAGGGAACCACAGAGAGGCACAGAGAATAACAGATGAGAACTGGGCATGAGGAGGTGAATAGATGATTTGGCTAAGCCCAGGTAGAGCTCAAGTTTGCTTTCTTTTGTTCTTGATGTAAATATACTGTATAGGAAGGATGGTAGACAAAACACCAGAAACTAAATTTTTTCTTACTACTTAGGAAGGGCCATGTTCTAACTAATGTTGATTATGTCCAGAATCAACCTATGTGTAAAAAAAATATTAAAATTGCTGGGAAAAAAAACAACTAATGAAAAATATTTTCTAATTTTATTATAACCTGGCTAATATTTCTTTATTAAAACATTGATTTTTGGAATTTTTTTTTTACATCTAGACCAAAACTATTTATGGCTGAAATATATATTTTTGTGACTTCTCTAATCAATAGAGATAAATATGAAATTCTTAGGCTCAATTTGTGCCATCTTAAAAGAAACAAATAAAACAGCTCAGCCAAACCCTTTACATGCTCATTTCTTCCCATTAGCTGTAAAGATTTTGATAATGACCAACTTAGATGTAAATGCCTGCATGATGGATGTCTAAAGGTAGGCAAGGGATCATCTCATCTGTCAGGACAGGCATAAAAATTCTCTTTCCTCTTCAACAGAACAAGCACTGCAGTCAGAATTTACGTCTCCTCTGGCAGAAATGGTGCAGCAACCTAAGTCTTGGTCTCTGGCTTTTCTTATGCACATTTAGAATAAATTAAGGGGTATTAATGTTTTCAATAAACTGGCATTTTAAACACAACATCTTTATTCACAGTGCCACTGTTACTAATGCTTCTTAAATCTTCCACTGACACTACAGTTAAGCCCACCAAGCTCGACATGGTCTGAATTAGAAGAGTAACTGTAAACCTCTGCTGTGGATGGATCAACAGGGAAGGTATCTTCTCTCTGGTTCCTTGGGGCAAAATCTGCCTTCAGAATTTGCTTTGTGTGATGAATGCTCTTAGAAGAAGTGGTATAAAACCACTGCAGAACTGTATAGAAAAATCTTCAGGCTACTCCAGATCTAGGTATGTTTCTTGACATCACTTAGCTACCCTTCCCATTTCTCATGGTTCAATGAGAAATCTGGGCAAATCTTTCACAAAGGAGATGGAAAGGAAAACTGTCCAACTATCCTTCTGCTGTTGCCATCCCTGGAGTTTTTTGTCAGTTCATAACCAAGTCTGAAAAACTTCTTTTCTCAAATACTAGAAGCTCCTACTCATTTTATATGAATGAGTTCCTGGTTATAGCCACAGCTCTAATCAGCATTTCCTTGAAGGAAGAGCCTTTTTAATCCAGTAATTTGCTTGTTTCAGGAGGGAACAGCCATCTGGCCAGTAAGCACACATGTGTGTTTGGACAGTCGGCACATGTGCAGCTGTAAATCTGCTGCAGCATATGCTGCTGCTTGTCCAGCCAAGTACGTGGAAGATACAAGAGGAGAGAAGGTAGCAAGGAATATGTAGAAAAGTCCTGCAAGTATTGGCAAAAGGGTTAAAGAAAGGTGAAAACAAATCTTTGTAATTTTTGTTGCTGATGAAAAGAGCCATATATGCTTTCATATATGTACCCTTCATGGTTGCACAAGTGAAGCTTTAACCCTTTTCAGGAATGTCACAGGTCCTCCATACTCTGCTTATTTTTCACATCTTTTCCATTTCTGTTCTTCTTAAGAAAACAATGTCTGTTAATATTTGTGAGTAGGGATTTGGGAGCTTACATGTGACAAAGAGGAGGAAGTATGTATTAGCATTATCATGAAAACATTATAGAGAAGCATATGCAGAATCCAGCTGACACCACACTTCCTCACAAAGGTCAGTGCACTTGAATAGTCTAAGTGCTTAAAATGCATGAAGTGAATATATGAAATATTTGAAAACAGATTATATTTTATCTCCAGGCACATGGTGAAGGTTGCTTCAGAGAGTTGCTTAAAAAAGAATAGGTTTGAAGACTAATGTCTTTCATCTTTTTTAATAAGCTGTTTTAGACAAAACTGATATTCACAGGGTGAAAGGGAAGACTTTCTGCATTGCTAAGAAATGAGCCACAATCCTGGATATTCAATAGCAAGGCAAGCTTGTCAGGCTGTCAGAGAAGCACCAGACTGTTCATGCAGCCAGTTAGCCTTCATGTAAGCTGCTTAACTACCTTCTCTGCAGTGCTTTACATTGGAGATTAATGGTAGGCACAGGAAATTGAAAGGGAAGATTTACCAATGAACTGAATGAAATACCCCATAAACAAAATTATATTCTCTAAATCTTCAAATTCCTGGAAGGCCTATACCAATGCCAGGGAGAAAAAGAATCAAAGTAAGCAGCCAAGAAGGTAATTGCATTCTTTCATAAGCAATTTCTCAATCAATGGAAATTTTTTTGTATGTGCTAAGTTACAAATCAAAACATATTTTCAATTGAAGAAAACAATGTAGAGATTTAAAAAATACTTTCTTTGAAGAAAAGCAATCTTATATTTCTGCAAGATTAAACGTCTGGCCCTGAAAATTTCAGCAACTTAGCTGAAATAATTCAAAGCTATGCCATGCCAAAAACTTAGTTTGACTAACAACCCATGTCCTCTAAGGCAGAGTCCAAAATCTTAGTTCTTAAGCTTCTGTCTACCTTTGCAATGACCTGAAAACTTGAAGCCAGATATATGAAAATGTTTAGGAAACTGATTCCCACTTGCTTTGTCAAATCTTTCTTGGATCTGAACTAAACTTCCACAAATTAATTTACTGAGTATTTGTTTGTCTATGTGTGGAATTATCCTCTTCTAGGCACTACTGCACACTTAGGTTTCTTTTTAATTCATAAGTCCTGTCCTTCACTGATCTTGCCTGGAAATCATATTCTTGTTGGTGTGCTTTCCTTACACCAAGAGCAACACAGTAAAAAGAGAGGAAAACCTCCTTTACTACTTCATGTGCTAATAATTAGCATATTCAGTTAGGAAAAGGGGAACCAAATCCTTCCTTTGAGATTTTAACTGAAAAATCCAATTCTTTAGATCATTCTTCTATTTGGCTTTATCATTCCAGTGGATGCCATTCCATTTTATATGTAAAAATATATATATATTTCAGAATTCCTTGAGATATGATGTTTAGAAAGCTCAATGAAGAGGTGAGGTAATGTTTTTCTAGTCAGTAGAAAGCATTGAACATGATCTTATTTAATGCTGGATGTTACAACCCTTGAAAGAACACAATGAGACCAGCTGGAGCAAAAAGGACAAGACTAGGCCTGACAGAGTGTCTTAAGACACTGAAGAAAGCCCTGAGTGAGCACTAACATTCTCTGTAACACCCACACACTGCATCCCTATCTACAGGGAGCAGGTGGAGACAGAAAACCTGAGGAGATCCTGCATACAGAAACATTATGAAGTAATGTTGTCTTACTGGTGATATATAAATATGTTTTATTGTTCCTTTCTCCTGTTGCTCTAAAGCATGCCTTAACGCATGTTAAGGGCTGACATTGTATTCTTTAGTCACTTGCTGCTCATAGACATTTACTTGTGATGGAAAATTTAGTGCAGTAATCAATGTAATTTAACCAAAGTTGAGTCAGCACAGGGATTTGTGCTGGTGCAGCTCTGCTGGTTCTGGCTCCAGAGCATCTCTGCCAGCAGAACAAACGGCACTTCAGCCTTCATCAGAGCAACACCTCAGACCCCTGAACCTGGGGGAAACAGGGTGTCAGAAGCACCTGCTTCTGGTGGTGCCCTCCAAAGCCTATGCAGCTTTTTCCTGATCAGAAGGCCAGTTGGACTTCTGCTGATCCTTCACATTAAGTGGCATCTCAAGACTGTGCTCCGTGTAGGGAGCTCAGGCATTTTGTTGGAAGCTGCAGTGCATAACAAGTGCCAAATTACCTGCATCATTTGTGTCTTTGAGGTCTCTGTTATGACTGTGTGACCTGGCTCCTCGAGAACCTGCAAAAGCAGAGGCCAATTAATAGATTTTCACCTTTACATTTCTTGGTAATGCTTGCATTGTTTGGCTTCCAGCTGTAGTATGAACATGAGTGTAATTCAACACATAGCAGCTGAAAAGTGTACAGGGCACAGTGCAAAAATGGCTCTAGAAAAAGTGCCGTTTCCAACACATATGCGATTTTATCCAGAAAAAAACCCAATTAATTTTCTTATAAAGACATATATATATTTTTTTTTTGTACTTGAGGAATTTTGTATTGAATGAAGTTTGTTGTACAGCAATAAGAATATAAACATTTTAGGGGTGTCAGACACTGGATTACACTCAATTGCTTGACACTCTCAGTGCTGGCCCTCTGCTTCACTGGAGAACAGAGTCCTGAAACTTCTTAGAAGATTAAAGCGTGGCTGAATATTTGTATAAGGGTGGATTGTTAAGAAATGAAAAGTAAACTGTTCTATATACAAAACCATTATTTATCTGTTTACTTTTGTGTTTTCCAATGTGGGACAGGTTTCCCTGAAGATTCCTGAGAACAGCCATGACTTGTGAAATATTTGATGAAACCTTATCAATATTGGGCTACACTTCCCAAGTACATTATTTCCTGCACAAGTGAAATAGTAGGTGAAACAACATTTAAGGTTTCACGTTGATAAGAATTATTTGCAAGATGAAAGGCTATGAGTACGACACCCTGAAGGAATTCTCTCATTTTCAGCATGGAGAAGCATTGCTGAGAAGCATGTGTCAAATGATGTCACCCTTCCAAATGCACAGCAAACATATCCTACACTTGTTTGTATTTAGAGTGTGCTATCAAGAAGAATAAGCCTAATTACGCCTCACTAATAGTACAACCCTTTTTTTCTAAATCCAACATTATGTGCAAGTTGAGTCTGACAGACATGTTTTAAATATATTAAGAAAAATGAAAAAAAAAAAAAAGAAAAAGGAATTTTTCTTTGAGGCTGGTTGTACTCCCGATTAGGGTTTCTTTCAGTGATTGTGTCCCTGACTACTGAGACTTCCTTGTTCTCTTTTTATGGTGGGAATAGATCTCCTTACGTGGATTTCTGGCAAAATCAATGGAAAGAACATGAATGTAAGTCATGGGATTGGGTTTTTGTTTATGTTTATCAAATCAGAAGATTTTACTTACCAATATGTTTATTATGTCAGAAGATTTTTCTAACCAATAATGTAATCTGTACCTCACAGGAGTTGAGTAATTTTTACTGAATTTACTTGGGACAACATTTTTGTGATATAGCATAGATTCAACAAAAATAGCAGCTGTTATCTTTGAAAAAAAATTACTATTTGTGGAATTTTAAATTCAGTGAAACTACAATAATCATGGAAGTTATTTCAGCCACCTGTAAGACATCAGAGGTTTTCATTACTGGCAAATATTTTTTAAAATTTTCTGGCAAAAATTCTACATTTTGTAATTAAACAGGCTTATTGACAAATCTGAAACTGATTATAATGGTTGGTTTGACTTATTAATTTTAACACTCCATACACAATGTGGGAAAACAAATACTTTTTTTCCAACTGTTGTGGTGTAGTTTTTATAGGAAATATCTCTGATTTTATAAGAGAATTTCTTTATGCTAATTATAGTAAAGGAAGAAGTGCTCCAACTACACAGTCAATGTTTCAGAGCTGTTGAATCAAAATATATGATTAACTGAACTGATTTTTTTTTTTTTTTTATATTTTGAATTTATATTTTGGCTCACAAAACCTGCAGTGCTTCACTGTTTCAGGAAAGGAAACAGCTCTGTTGGCCCCATGGACAGTGGGATTGAGCGCACCCTCAGCTGGTTTGCTGATGACACCAAGCCGTGTGGTGTGGGCGACACTCTGGAGGGAAGGGATGCCATCCTTGGGCAGACTGGAGAGGTGGGCCCATTGGAACCTCATGAAGTTCAAAAAGGGCAAGTGTAAGGTCGTACACCTAGGTTGAGGCAATCCCAAGCACAAATGCAAATTGGATAGAGGGAGAATGGATTGGGAGCAGCTCTCAGAGAAGGACTTGGGGATGTTGGTGGATGAGAAGCTCAACATAACCTGGCAGCGTGCGCTCACAGTCCAGAAAGCCAACTTCACCCTGTGCTGCATCAAGGGGAACGTGGGCAGCAGGGCGAGGGAAGTGATTCTCCCCCTCAACTCTACTCTTGTGAGACTGCACATGGAATACTGCATCCAGCTCTGGAGCCCTCAACATAAGAAATACATGGACCTGTTAAACTGGATTCAGAGGAGGCTGCAGAGATGATCAGAGGAATGGAGGTCCTCTCCTATGAAGACAGGCTGAGACAGCTGGAGTTGTTCAGCTTGGAGAAGAGAGGGTTTCAGGAAGATCTGCTAACATCTTCCAGGACCTAAAGTGGGGATGATAAGACTGGATAGGTCTTTTTACAAGGGCATGTAGTGAAAAGAGAAGAGAGAATAGCTTTAAACTAAAAGAGGGTAGATTTAGATTAGGTATTAGAGATTCACTTTGAAGGTGGTGAGGCACTGGAAGTGTTCAAGGCCAGGCTGGATGGGGCTTTGAGCAATCTGGTCTAGTAGAAGTTGTCCCTTCCCATGAAAAAGGTGCTAGAACTAGATATTTAAGGACCCTTTCAACCCAGACCCTTCTGTGATTCTATGAACATTTTTAACTTTTTGTCTGGGTATCAGCCTCCAGCCAAGTGCTACTGATGAATTATCAGAAGTGAAGAGCAGGACAGATACTTCACAGGTATCAGAAATCAATGCTGAAGGCATGTGCATGAGGGAACCCAAACCTGTCCTCTCCTTTCCTGATGGGCCTGTCAGAGCAAACAACTCAGGAGCCAGCTCTGGCCTTGGCAGCTTCTCACATGGCAGCTGCTCATACCCTTTGTCCCTCTGCTCATCTGTCTCATTTTGCTGATATTTATGAAATGTCAACTTCAAGTGACACAAACCATTGATGTGTCCTCAGTTTCTACATTACTGCAAAGTCCTTATGGTTCATGCCTTGATGTAGCTTTAATGGCGTGTCAGTAGCAAGCTCCTTAATTTTATGGGCTTTGATCTTTTAACTAAAATGAATACCTGATTCCGAGGCCTTTTCCTCATTTGAGATATAAATATTTTATATTATTAAAGCAAGTTAAATAAATCAACATTGCTGAAGTAATTTAGACAAAGATATTATAAAATATTTTATTTATATTTTCTTTTTTCAATTTTTTTTTGTTTCTAAAAGACATGTATATTTAAAGAAAAAAAGAAAAATATCAAAATGAATGATCTACTTAACAAAGTCCTCTCAGGTTCCCTTAAATAATACTGAAAGAAACACTGAAGAAACATGGAATGTATACAAATAATAAACTGATAATATACCAGGTACATCAAGACTTAGGCACTGAAAATAGGCCAGCACACTGTTCTCAAAGCTGGTTTGCAGTACATGTACAGTAAGTAGGCTTCCACTGGGGGTTTACAGCATCTAGTGCCTGTTTTTATCTTTGGTGTCTCCAAGGCACACAAAAGCACAGCTGCAACATTCTCAGGTACTGGGGGAACCCTCTGGCTGTACCTTCCAAGGTTCAAGTCAGTAAATATTTTAAATCAGCTATTATTGGTTTCTTAAATCTTGCTGGTCATGTGTTTCTTCACTATGGGACCTCAGAATAAATGTCAGAAATAATTAGCCGACATTTGGTGAAAATCCCCAAAGAAAGAAATGTTATTCTGTAAATCTCTCAGCAGGAATTTTAGAAATATTTCATTGTACTGCCCTTTTATTGCACACAACTGAGACTGACACTATTCACCCTTAAACTGAGGTGCCTGGGTTTCTTTTCTTTTTTCTCTTTTCCTTTCCTTTCCTTTCCTTTCCTTTCCTTTCCTTTCCTTTCCTTTCCTTTCCTTTCCTTTCCTTTCCTTTCCTTTCCTTTCCTTTCCTTTCCTTTCCTTTCCTTTCCTTTCCTTTCCTTTCCTTTCCTTTCCTTTCCTTTCCTTTCCTTTCCTTTCCTTTCCATTCTTTTGCCTTTTGTCTTTTGTCTTTTGTCTTTTTTTCTTGTCTTTTTTCTTGTCTTTTCCTTTTTCTTTTCTTTTTTCTTTTCTTTTCTCTTCTCCATACAAGTTATATCTTATTCATGTTTTTATTTATTTTATTCTGACAATGGACCAGTCTCTCTCTTCCCACAAGAGTCATTGGCATATCAGAATTGTTCTGAAAGAGAGACAGACTGAACTGGATCATTTGGTCAGTCTTTGTAGTTGACTTGTACTTTGTGTAAAAACAAATATTTTGCCTTCAACACAAGTGCACCTAAACAAAAATATCCTCTATGGTTGTTTCTTCAGTGATTCAAAGTGAGGAATGAAAAAAGCAAACAGTTACTAAAATTTTATCAAACAAATCCCATGCCTGTGTAAATTTCCCCTCAGGGCTGAACATGAAACCAATCCAAATTCTTGACCAACAGGGGAGTCAGAAATCACAGGGGAGTTGCAAGACCAAGGCTGAGATCTACCTGTAGGGAGCCAAACCTAAAACATCCCATAACTTCCTCGGCAGAACCCAGCCCCTGCGTGACACTGATCTGGAAAGCAGGTGTTTCATTTGTTTGGGTTTAATATCTTTCCACCGTAAAGAAAAAATTAAACACAGCTTGGAGAAGGGATTAAAAATCCTAAGGTAAGTGGCCTGAACATCAAGCTTATGGTTGAGAAAAGATTAAAAATCCTAAGGTAAGTGGCCTGAACATCAAGCTTATGGTTTTGCAGTCATCCAGAACTCATCCTTATTGTTTTGGACTAGCTCAAGAACTGTTTAAGTGCCAAAACACTCTGCTTGATGCTCGGCCAGCCTCGGAGCTCAGACCTGCAGCAAAAATCCAGATATGTAAAAATGACTCTCCAGACTGGTATTTCAGCATGATTCTGAGTACAGAAAGCTATTGGTCTGAGGCTTGTTTGGTAAAGAAACGAGGAACAAGCAAATTTACTACCACATAAAAGGGAGACCTCTGCCAGGTTTATAAATCATATTTTGACATCCTTAGTTTCTTTAACAAACAGCTGACATGGAAAACTTTATTCTGAAATTTACTTTGGATTTATTTGTGCATTTCTTAGTTTTTGAAGAAAAAAATTGTTTAGATCCTGTCATATTCATTTTTACATTTGATATTTGATATCAAATCAATTGATATTGATATTTTCTTTTGATCTACTTCACAAATCCCTTTGTTATTTACTCAGTCCTATCTCATTCTGTATGAACTTAAACATATGAGGTTTAACATATGCTTTGTACTTATCAGGCCTTTGCATAGAAACAAATTTCACTGACAGCCAAAGTAAAAATGCAACTTATGCAAAATTCCACTCTCAGCACACAGAAATAAAAATAAAAGGTATAACAGCCATTAAGAAATAATAATGCTAACAATAACATTGAAAATCATACTAGAAGATAATGATCTGGTTTGAGAGGAAAAAGAAAATTTGTGATCTTATGAGCTCTAAATAACTCATTTTAATTAAATGTTAATGTTTATCTTAAATGTATGAAACTGTATTTTTTGTGGAGATGCAGGTATAAACCAAATATATGAGTCTATAGACACTTTGGATAGCTTCAAAATCTGACATTATTTTATTCAAAACATGCCGTCTTCACCTTTAAAATAATAACATCCCTTGGAAATGTGTGATTCTGCAATGAGCTGCAAATGTTTGCTGTAGAGACATGAGTTATAAAATAACCATCACGGATAGGGCAGCCAATAAACTCATTCCCAGATCTGTTTCAGGCATTAATGTTCAGTCAAAAGCAAACCCTTTAATATCTGGTTATGTACTCAAGTTAGAATGCTAATTACAATTTATTTTCCTTCCAAGTGTGAATTTCTCTCCTTCTGTCTGACAAATTCCATATTTTCTGTACCTGTGACTATAGATATTCTCCAATGGGTTATTATTCATTTGTTCATACCTCAAACAATGACTGTCCTAAGAAGCCATCAACGGGTAGCTGACCTATTCGCTATCTGCAAACACACATAAAACCAGTGCACCGTGGAACTGCAGAAGGGAACTCAGTGTGGGCTAATACCAAGGTCTGCACTGCCTGAGAAGAGATGCAAATTTTACCTTTGCATTTGTTTTGACATCTCTTAGAAAGCTGGAGAGACCAACATTTACAGGGGGGTGGGGGGAGGGTAGTGTGGGGGGAGTATCTGCAGCGAATCTCTGCTAGCTCTAAGGTATGTATGTTTTGCCACTGGGATGCAAATGATACTCTTACCTCTTCCAGGTTGCTATTTTTCCATTTTGTTCCCTTTTTTTCCTCCTTCCCCTTTCGCCTTTCCTTTCTTTTCCTTTTTTTTTCTTCTTTTTTTACCTTTCTTTTTTCCTTTCCTTTTTCCTTTCCTTTTCCTCTTCTCTTTTCTCTTCTTTAATGTCATCTTCCTGTATCTCCAATTGCAAGCTCAGCGTATTTATCACAATTCAGAAATTCCCCAGGAAAATATAAAAAACAACAGTAGGAGTGTGTATGTCCAAATGAGATGTTTGGGGGTTTTTCTAGTCTGCAGTGAGAAGTGCAGAATACAGGTCAGCTGTGAGGAAAAAAGTGTTAGCAGTGCTCTCCTGGGTCACCGTGGTCAGACACCATCAAAATGGGAAACACATCTGATGGGTAAATTTGGTGTAGGCTATGTGGCAAATTTAATGGTGTCAGTAGCATACTAAACAGGAACAATTGCTGCTCGACTGGGAGCTGTCACTATTTTTCACTGTATTTCCTGCCCGACAATCGCCTGTGGCTTGGGGCTGGGTTATTTCTTTCTTCTGCTGCACTCTGTGGTTTCCTCAACCACTCAGTGCTTTAAAGGAACACAACCAGAACACAACCTCAAATGTGAGCACTCCCAAAGCCAGCCTAGGGAAGAACTCATGTCCGGACAAAAATGTGAATTCATTTCTTGACTTTCTTTAGTTTTGTTTTCTTTGGGTTCTTTTGTTGTTTGGTTTGGTTTGGTTTTTTGTTTCATGGGGTTTTTGTTGTTGTTGTTGTTGGTTTTGGTTTGTTTCTTTGGGGGGGTTGTTTGTTTTTTGGTGGAGGGTGGGTGGTGTTAAAATATGGCACTCATTCCTCCCAATTTTCATACTATGTACGTCAACAAGGTGTGGGTTGTAGATGTACTGTTATGTGAATACCTTCCAGTGTGCAAGATTCCTCCTTCCAAAAAAAAAAAACAAACCCAAAAAAAGAAAAAGCCACACCCATCATCCATGTCAAAGAGATGAATTGGGTTATTATTAAAAATTACTGATGTAAGAATCTCATTCAAATTCTTTGTTTTGATCCTTCTGGTGTGTGTGGAAATTTTCCTTCCAGATGATGAGGCAAGAGTCTTAACTCTCAATCTGTCCCAAGCAGAAACACTCCTAAATGATTTGCCAGTACCTGTTCAAGCTTTATACATATTTGATGCTATTTATTTATTTATTAGTAATTATGAACATGATTACTTGTTAATATTCTACTGCAGCCACACATGGTATAATACAATTACATTGTTTCTTATTCTGTTTCTTCTAGTCATTGACCAACTTTAAGAATTTTTTAAAAAACGGAATATGATGAAATTTTTTTATTGCGGGAACTTCAAAGACTTTTATTTTTGTAGGAAGAAAATGTAATCTATTGAAGAAAAAAAAAAAACAACACACATTCCCAATATTTTGTATTTCTATAAATGAGAACAAATGAAGTGCCCAATATTTTGTATTTCTATAAATGAGAACAAATTAAGTGCCAAAAGTTAAACTATTTCAACAAATACCATTCCAAGTGAGAATAAAAAAAAAAAGTCATTTCTAAACAGCGGGATAAAAGAAAGAACAAAAAGCCAAATATTTAAGTACATTGAAAGTGCAGCACATCTGAATTTAAAGGTCTTTTTCTCTTAGAATAGCCTACAGAATGATAACCTAACTTTTAGTTTCTTCCCTGTGATATTTCAAATGAAATATGGGAAATGAAAAAGTATATGATGAAAACAACCACAACCTGAAAGTACTCATTTTCCACAGTGTAATTAGAAAAATGCTCAAGTAACCTGGCCAGAACAGTTATGTGTCATGCCAGGCATCATGCTAAGCAAGCAAACTCATAATTGAAAACCTGTGAAAAATTTGGTCGTGACAGCCTCAGCATACCTACCCTCTTGTAATTTGTCATGAATAGTTCCAGGTTGCTCTGGTATTTCTTGCAGAAAGCCATCTGACAGCTGTAGGTGTTATGCCTTGTGCCTATAAAGCAGGAGATTATGGTGGAAAATTTAATAAAATGACAGCAGAGAAATGAAGCAAGTTGAAAGGCTCTAACTGGCTCATCCTCCCAATCAGACAATGGAAAATTAGAAGGGAGGAAAGTCCCAGCAATTTAAAGATGTTATGAAGTGTTCCTAAATATGTTCTAAGTAAGGATTCTAACATCTGTAATGAAGGTGGACATTTACAAAATGCGTATTGGTATGAAGAAAGGAAAAACTGGGTAATATGTCCCAGCCATATTTCTGGCATTTTGGATCCTGGACTACTAGGATCCCATGAGATGCATTCTTCCCTTGATCCTCAGTTGTGATCCTACTGTACATTGTTTCAAAATATATGTCCACTTTTTGAAATTTTGGGGGGATTTATCAATATGCCTGTCTTTTCCAGATGGCCATAAGTTCTGTAAGTTCTATAATTTAGCTTAGCCTGACAGAGAAATCTTGGCTTCTCTTCCCCACACATGCGCAGATTGGCTCTACACGATGGTCACACATCCAACCTACCCTGCACACACTATGAATTCACAGCAAACCTAATAACTTTTTGTATGCCGAGCTTACTTTGTCACACACAGATTAATTAAATAACAGATTGCTTTAGGTCCAACAGCTTCTTGATTAAGCTGGCCTTCTGGGAATGTTTTGCACAGAACAGTTTATGTTTGTGTGAAGTCCAAACACCTGAACTGCAGGTCTGTTCAATGTGGACATAGAAGATATAATATATCATGGTGTGCCTAAATCCATCAGAAATATCTTTTCACTTTTTTTCAGAAAGCTGGTTCTTCAGTGGTCCCATGGACTCCTCCTTACACAGTATGCCTTTCATGTGAAGGCATAGCCAGGGCAAGATAGAGCCAATACTTCTAATGTATCCTTTGGAGAGGTCTTGAAATTTTTAGCTTCCCTTAGCAGCCAGGCATAATCTGGAGCAAACCTTAGTTAAGAATTAGAACCAGACATGTTCCAATTAGGATCTGAAGAGGAAGAGCTGAAGAAGTGGTGGGGTGGTGATGAGGTGGTGGAATGTGTGTGTGCATGTGCATCCCCAGACTGTGGAGTGTTGGTGCAAAGGTTCCTGTAGAGAGGAGGGAACAGAGCCAGATCTCATGAGGAGTTACAACTATAATTTTATTTAAAATGAAGTCACATTGAGTGCTTCTGTTACTCAAGCTTCCCTTAGTGTCACTTCTTAGTTGAGTAACTGCAGCCACCAGTGTGGCAATGTGGTGCTCAGACTGGGAATTTCAAAAAAGCCTAAGGGAATTAGAGGCTTTTGAACTAAGTTATCTCCCCTAGGCTCTCCTGAAAACCTCAGGCTTAATCTTTTGTTTTTCTTCTTTCTTTAATGGCGTCTATAATTTTTTTCCCCTCACTTGCAGGCATCAAAGAGATTCCTTCCCTCTAGTCCAAAAAATTGACAACATTTAATCACTGGTAAAATATAAATTTTCCTTAAACTCATCACTTTGGAGCCCCTACTCATCCAGAGCACCATGTACACTTAAAGTGACAGCTATCATCTACTTTCATTTGCATTGGGGAAATACTGAATTACAGGGAAATATCGAATGTGAGAGCTTATCAGGTACTTAGCTTAGCATCATTTTTTGTGCTCTGCCAGAGCTGATGTGTGCTGTTTATGTCTAACAACTATATTATTATGGTTATTGAGCAAAACAGCTGCAGAATGAATGTTCATTTATTTTCAGTTGGTTTTCCCCAGATCAGGTGATGCTAAATTACAATGTCTGCAGTTTTGATCATAGTGCAAAATGTACCATAATTTTAAATTCGTAATTTTAATTCTTTCATTTAAATTTTGTCTTTATAGAAAAAGAGTCCAAGGATGAAAACTGATACAGAGTACCATACTGTTCACTGACAAAGTGTCACCTTATCCTAGTAAGTTAAATTAAATTTTCCGGGGCAAAGCTAAATATGTTAGACTAAGCATCTGGTTTTACAGGCATTTGCTGCAGAAACCAGGAGACTGGAGGAGGGGTTCACAAATCATGTTCTGAAACATTTTCATCCAAGTGTTTTATGGAGATACAAAAAGAGGGCCTTTAGAGATTCCTCCACTTTGCAGTCACCATCAGAACCAGTTCAGTTTGTCTCCTGGTGGCTTGAGGCTGTTCATCTGAAAGTTTTCTTTATAGTGTGATCAAAAGGAGTAATCATGCATCAGCCTCCCCAGTGCCTGCTTAAAGGCATCAGAGACACTGTGGGACCAGCAAGCTCTGCTCTCTTAATTTCACTGACCTCGCTGAACCCTAAGGCTTCCCTCTGCAGGCATCCAATCCAGCACTGCCATATTTGTGTCACATCTAGCCTGTAGGTACCAGCCCCATGTGACTTAATAATGCACATTTCCTGAGTGGAGGAATTAAGAAAGCCTAGTTTCCCATGGCTTTGTGCCTTACAGCTGCATTCCTTGGTTCTAGAGAAAGCATAAAGTGAATGAACAGTGCTGCTCTAAAGGTGGGATCCCCAAAGGAGGTCTCAGAAGGGTGGATTCTTTCATCACCAGCAGAGACATACCTCTAAAAAATCCTTTTTCCTTTTCTTGACCTTTGATTTTAGGTAGTCCGGAGGAGCAAGACCTTTGCTCTTGTTATAAATTAACCTCACAGGTAAAAAGTTACTGATTGGCAATAGGAAAATGGGCAAATTGGCACATACAAATGCACACCCAGAGCAGAATGCTGGGAGACTAATTTCAAAAAGAGAATACAGTAAAAAAAAAAAAAAAAAATTGGTGATTTGAACGAGAATTTTGTTTGTGGATGGGGAAAAGAATTTCTTATTGATTCTTCCTGCCCCTCCATCTATCGCCCCCTCATCATCTTCTACAACTACTTTGCCATTTTTGAAGGTCAGGTTAAATCTCAACATATGTTTTTAATTTGAGGTCTTAAAGCAGCATTTCCCAAATGAGGAAATCTGGAAGCAAGCCTGAAAGTGCAAATAGGAGTGGAGTCGTGAATGGAAAAGTTTGGCAACTGTGGTATAAAGCTTACTCATTCCACCCAACCAGACTTTCAGCAGGATGTGTTCGGTTTACAACTGAATTAAGCAGCTCCTTGCATTGATGGCCTTCAGAAAGAGGCAGCTTGCAGAGCTGTGCTGCCTGTTATGTTCTCCAAGTCACAGCCCTCATTATAAAACTCAAATATTTTAAGCAATAGTTAGTTTTTCCTGTGCAATAGATCTTTTAACATAAATCTCTGTGGAAATTCTGCTATAAGAACAAACAACCCTACCCCCTTCCCCATGTTCCCTATGGGCACTGGCTCTTTCACAAAATGGCCTCATGTATAAAGCCAAGTGCAAGGCCGTCACTGTATAATCTGATGAAAGGATGGAACCCTGCTGCTGGTGATGTTGAAGTTATCTCACAATTATTGGCTGAAATCCTGTCCTTGCAGGCAATGGCAAAAATTCCCTGGCAGACTGTGTGGGAAACAGGGATTTCCCTCTTGTCATAGGCTGTGGAGGGTGAATTTCTCAGTGCGGGGGTGTTTGTGGTTAGTGTTCCTGCAGTCGTACTGTGAGTGGTTCTAAGAAATTCCCTGTCCCCAAATTTCAGTGTAATGGATAAAATAACTCACTGGTTCTAACCCAGTCTTCTCATCAGTGGTTATACAATTTGGGGCATCAAAGAAGAAAACTTTGGCAGGGATTTTTTGTGGAAAAAAGGAAGGACAGAAAGAGTATGATCCATGGGCTGTTTCCAGGGCGTGTTTCCTGTGTAACCTTCATATTTTAAATTTAGTATTTTATTTACTTGCCTTGATTTTTTTTTAAATTATGTTTGCTCCCATTTACCTCCATTAGGAGCTGTCCTCTTAGAAAATAAAAAAAGGAGAAAACCCATGCCTGTTATATTTAAACAGACTAGGATTAAATGACTGCTATGCTCAAGTGATTTGAGACCTTCATCATAACTGCCTACTGTTGTGACATTTAAGTCCTGAATGGTTCAGTTTTCAATCAGGTATCCAACCTGAAATGTTTTTATACCACTGCTGTGCACACAGATCCTGTGGATAATTGCTGTAATCGCCTCACATTTGCAAATGCTCTTTGGGGACTTGAACCCAGGTCTTGCTCCTGCTCTATTAGAGGGGAAGTAGAAGGAGCAACTCTCCTAGTTCACAATAGCATTGGCAAGGAGTAGTTAACCTGAACTCTCAATTATGTGCAGAAAATCTGCACATCCTGCCCAATTAAGATTTCTTTTTCCCATGGAGCAGGTTCTAAATTTTTAAATAGTTTGATTGGAATTCTAAAAACAGCAAGAGAGAAGATTAATCTTGTTAATAATTAGAAAGCTGAATGCTAACATTTTTCCCCCATAGGAGCTGCCTCAATGTTATTACTCTCACAGCTAACAGCAGTTATAGTCTCTCTGTAAGGAACCTGATATACATGTAAATTGACCAACAGTTAGTTTAAAGTGAAGAGCTTAATTTTGTCTGCCTCTTGGTTTGCACCACAAAATGGAAGGATGCAGGGACAAGATAAACCAATTGATCCCATGATTGACATGGTCAACCTACCTCTTTGCTTTCCTTGTGGTATTAGGAAATGTGCTTCTAAGACACATCCTCTTGCAAACCAGTACAGGGAAAGGTGCACAGCACCTCTGACAAGTGAGGATGTGTTAGGTGCTGTTCAAACACACCTTTTGCACTCTCTGCTTTCTGAGTAAGTCTATCACAGCTCAGTGCAGGGAGAGTAACCCAGAGTATGAGGCCCTTTTGATGGGTTCTTCCTGTACAGTGGTTCCCAAATATGATTCATTTGTCGGGATCCTTTTTCTCTTCCTCACGGTCTTTGGCATAGGACTTTCAGAGGCCTTCTACATAGCAATTGTTATCTATAGATCTGTTTAAAAATTTAATTCTTATTTCCATAATAGGGAGATCATGTACCTTGTTACAACCTTGTCAGGGTGACAAGAGAGCTGAGTATGCAATAACTGCAAGACAGTTGTCACATGGTGACTTTTTGGCTTTTATTTTGTGTAGATTTTTGAACCAAGGTCCTCCTCTTCACTTGTGAACATGCTGATCACTAATAACAATTTATCCCTCTTTTTCTTTCTCTCCACTTGCAATATTTAATTAAACACAAGGACAGAACTCTGCCAACACAGATGGCTGGCAGAGATAATATACCAGCCCACCTTTGCTGCCACCGTATGCAACGAACCAGACAGGAATTAAGGGTTCATTTCTAAAGTGGAGATATAAAAAACATACTGTATCATAATGCAGAAGGGAGATTACAATGATTGCACACTAACAATAACTTAGTTATTTCTTTTTATATCTGTGTTTAATGACTTGAATAATTGTATTTAAATATGTGTCGCCAAGAATATGTGTTTATATGCGTATATTAAATTTATTAAAAAGGTTATTCAAAGTTAGATCCAGACAGAAAATCTTATTTTCTAAACAACAAAAGACTTTTAAAAACTAAAAACAAACATTCGTCAGGTTTCTCCCTCATTTAAAAGCCATCATGGCTCACTATTCAAGCCCAATAACATACACTGTGTGAATACATTTCTTTCTCCCCTGAAAGTACAACTGTATAAAGCAAAAGATTCTGAACTGAGATTAAAAGCTGTATTCTCCTCTCTCTGACCAATTTATACTAAAATAACCATACATTTTAAAATGGAATGTCATAAAACTAGAATTTTTAAAAATATTTTTTACAGCTTGTTGAATTTTGTCCTATATTATAAATTAAAAAACTAATCTCAACAGATCTTTTACTGTTTTGCCAGTAGCTTGACTTTTCAAAAAAGAGAAAAGATTTTTTGTTTTCAAAATATCCCAAATGCTTAATAAACATTAAAACAATTTAAAATTGTGTAATATTCCATCAATCATCAATATAATTTCTTTACTCCATTAATG
Organism: Struthidea cinerea; assembly: GCA_013397865.1. Classification (NCBI taxonomy): domain Eukaryota; kingdom Metazoa; phylum Chordata; class Aves; order Passeriformes; family Corcoracidae; genus Struthidea; species Struthidea cinerea. Next base: position 1,176,686 of record VZTI01002336.1, on the reverse strand, counting down.
GAGCTTGAATTGCAAAATATTAGAATTACAGAAAAATATTTGTGATGAGCAGTGAGATACAGTAGAAGGAAAACCCAAAGGAACCTGAGGTGTTACTCCTCCATCTTGAAGGCCTTGGTCTTTCTTACACCTAAAGAAAGGCATTTCTTTTTATGTAAATTTTAGTCTGAGATCATGTACAGGTCAATTCACTGGTAAAACAAAGAGGGGGTTTAAAAGCTATTAAGGTCTTGCATAACTATGTGTCTTTTTCTGGTCTATGTATCTGTTCAAGGATGGAGAGAGATAAATTATACACTATATTTCAGAGAAACTTGCGTCATGTCCAGAAGTTTCCTATTTTTTCCAGCTTTTTCCATAGATCAGGATTGGCTTCTGTAGTTATAAATGAATATAAACCCAGACTTTGATTTTTTTTCTTACATACAAGGGATTTCAGACAGACTTTTTTTGAGTAAAACTAGCACAATGACTGAATTGATGTTTAAATTTTATTTTTTTATTTCAGCATAAAAATATAAGGGAAAAAGTCTCCATAGCCTGATGATATTTCTGTTCACTTAATATCAAGACCTTTTTTATAGAAAAAAATTTCCATATGAGTGATTGAGAAAAAGAATATTAATAAAGAATAACTTTTACATTTTATAAGTATATTCAAGAGGTGCTGTAGTGTTGGCCAGAACTGAGAATTACATGACCAATCACCAATAGTGGTTAGGACAGGACAGTAAGATTTACATCAGCATTCATTTTTAAACTTCTGCAGTAGTTTTGAATATCTAGCACTTGCCATACTATATTTTAAAAATATAACAAAAATTATAGTTATGAATTAGCATCATCAAATATAATTGTACATGATCATCTCTATCATAGCACTGCAAGTTAATGTCTCATATTAACAGTTAATCACATACCTTAAATGGGCCCATGATGCATTTTTATGAACTCTTTAATGTGCATCGGTGAAGAATGCAAATTGTGGAGAGGGAAAGAACTTAAGCAAAACCATTTTTGTTGTTAATTTTAATATAGAAAGCCTAAAAGCTGAAAGTGGTCAGGGCATTTAAGCAGACATTAAACATTCACTAGAGCACAGAGGTTTTTTTCTAGATTGGGTGCTGCACTTTACAAAGATGAGTGCTTCAAAAGCTGTCAGAACAACAAGGTGGGAAATTCAAAACTTATATGGAAGTAGCTTCAGGGTAACTGTTCATGAGACATCTCATGAAAGAACATGAAGTAGTTTCTCACACAAAAATTTGTAGCTTTAATAGGTGATTATTATGCTGTGTGTAATTTTGCAGCCCTTGTAGCCATGGTTCAAAGACTGAAAGGGGAAAAGACAATTTACTTCAGTACTATAGAAGTAATAATTCCACAACTGATTGAAATTTTGTCTTAAATCAGAAAACCTCAGTTTGTGTGTGCGTATATCTATATATATTATTTATAACAGACAACTGGACATTTTTGAAATAATCTTTTTAGAACAAGACATTGAACTTTTTCAGTCCTAGATAAGGCATTGCTATTAACCCAGATGGATGTGCTGAAGGAGGACAGGGCAGTGCAGGCCTGGCAGCTGTGGTCTGGAGACATCAGTGCAACACCTGGTCAGCAGCAGAGGGAGAAGAGCAGGTCACGGCATCACAGGGAAGATGTCTCGGAGGTAGATTACTTGCAGAGACCCTGTAGGACCAAGAATCCCAGTCCCACATTGTGCAGAAGGAAGGACAGCTGGCAGCTGAAGTCAAGTAGAGGGAGAACAGGGACTCCAGCCATAGTAGAAACCGGAAGATGGTGACTTTTGGCATGAAAAAGGATGTTTCTCCTTACAAGTGTTTGGTTGGAATAGTGAGGTCTGGAAGTAGGGGAGGAACAGGCACTGCTGGGGAAGTACACGAACTGATCGTGCCTGATCCAGGTGATGGAGCCAGTGCCTCCAGAAGGAAGGGTAAAGGACCATGGAAGTCCTCTGTGAACCAGACTTCTTGTCTTGGGACACTTGTCTTGGGACACCTGAGCCCTAAATCTGTAATACTGTGAAGATTTTGACAAGGTTCATCTGGGACTCAGGCTACTACGGATTGCTGCTTATCCATGTGGGCATCATGACACTGCCAACAGAGACTTTGAGCAGATCAAAGGTCACTACTTGAATTTAGAATGATGGGTAAAGAGAAACTGTTGCTGTTTTCCTCAAACCTGCTGGTCAAGGGGAAGCAGCCAGTGAGGAACTGTGGATCCTGTGGATCAATGCTTGGTTGTGTGGTGGGCAGGGATCTGTCTTCTACATACATGAGAAATTTTTAATGACAAGAAAAGAGCAAATTTTACAGCTGTTTTCAAAACAGACAAGATGAAAGATCCAGGGAACAGCAGCCCAGTCAGCTTTTCATCACTCCTATGGAGGACTATGGAAAGAGTTCTCCTGAAAGTCATTTCCAGATACATGAAGCATAAGGAGACTGGGAGAACCCAGTCAAACCAATGGACGAGGGCAAATCATGCCTGACCAATCTGATTGCCTTCTATGTTGAAATGACTGGCTGAGTGACTGAGAGGGGGTGTATTTGACTTTAGCAAAGCTTTTGACAGGATGTCCCATGGCATCCTTGAAGTTAAACTGGTAGTTATGGACTAGATGATGGATTGTAAGGGCAGAGAAAGACTGGCTGTACTGCAGTGTTCAAAGAGTGTTGGTCAATTTTGAAAGTATGACTGGCTGACAGGTATGGGAGGCACTCCTCAGGAGTTGATGTTGAGGCAGTTAGTGTTTAATATCTTCATTCAACCTGCTGGATGATGAAATGGGGTGATCGTTCTTCAGATTCACAGAACTGCCACTCAGAGAGACCTTGACAAGCTGGAGTAGCAGCTACAGAAATCTTATGAAGCTGAATGAAAACAAATGCAAAGCTCATGGGGAGTGACTGACTGGAGAGCAGCTCTGCAGGGACTCCTGAGGGACGGCGATTGAACACAAGACAGTGGGATGGCACCCCAGAAATGAACATAAGTGTGCACTGGGACAAACTAATAGGCCATAAATAGCCAGCACACCAAAAGAATAGATTACCACCCTCTATTCAGCTTTCATGAGGCTTCATCTGAAATATTGTGCCAAATTTTGGCACATTTCCCAAGTGTTGGAACTATGATGACAAATTGGAGAAGGCCCAGCAGCAGTCCAATGAGATGGGAAGTTGCACGAAGCACAGGGAATAGCCGGAAAGTCTGAAGGTCCCAGGTTTGCTTAGCCTGGGGAAGAAAAGGGAATGTAAGTTCTTCCTGTGATAATTTGGTGATTATAGAGAAGACTTCCAAGCTCTTCTTTGAGATCCACAGTGAAACGGTAAAAACAACATTCATAATTTGTTAAATTAAAATTCTGGCTAAATATAAGGAAAAAAATATAATGAGACTTGTTGAACATCAGAACAGGTTGCCCAGTGAGCTTGTGGAATCTACAGCTTTGGAAATACTCAAAATTTGACTGGAAAAAATACTGAGCAACTTGATTGGATTTTGAAGATGCACCTGTTTTTAGCAGAGGGTTGTGACCTCCAAAGGTCACTTCCAAAAAATTATTCTATTATTCTATATTCAATTTATAGCTATGCACTCCTGAGGGTGTAGGATATTTTATATCCTTCTCCAGTCTAGGAATGAAACTTATGGCCACAAATAATTAGTACTCTAATTAGGATGAGAGAACTTTCTGCATCTGAGTCTCTCTCAGACTTGTTGACTAGCAGTCAATTTTTTGTGTATGAGAGAATCCACTTACGCATGAAAGCTTCCAACAATGCAAGTGTTTATGATCCTGATACAGAGAAACCATATGCAAGCAGATGATTCATGAGATTCAGGCTTCTGTTCCGTGTTTCAATCATGTCTGATTTATGAAACGTAACCAGGGGATCCAAACCCATCCTAGTTGTCAGTGGTCCTTGTGAGGCAGTAAATATCAGGAATTTCAAACTGTTTAAAAATCTTTCAAAACTGCTCAGCATGCAACTGCTTTTATAGTTACATGAGCTTTTAAAATGCACATTTTCTGAAAGGCAAGCAAGCGGGAATAATTACTATTCATTTTTTTCCTCTCAGCTTAGAGAGTTAAATTGTACTCAACAGTTATTTCTCCCTAGTGCATGATACAGCAGAAATCCTTCCAGGGCAAATGCACTGCAATCACAGAGTTGGCTTCAACAGCAGAAGCACTAAAAGAAGTAATTCAGATTAATGAATGGATGATGTAGATACACTCTGTCAGCACTGCTTGCTACAGGGATCTCCTAAAGCTCTGGAAATGAAGACTTCCTCTGGAAAGTTTGTTTGCTCAGCCTGTGGTAGGTACTGAGGATCTGTTCTTTTAAGGATCCTATTCCTCCCCACTCCACTGATTTCAGAAAACTTACCTTTTCGTTTTGAACTTGAAAAGGCTGGGCATTACAAATAACAAAAATCAAGTGTAAAAAGACTTCATCATTATCAGCAAGAAGCTCGTGATATTTTCTCAAGGAACAACCCACACATTTATCTGTCTTTAATAAAGGCAGATCTGCCTGGCTGTATCAGCTGATGTGCCATGGTTGCCTTGGAATAAGAATCATTTGTTGCTTTTTTTTCAGTGGGAGGGTTTTCAAGATTTATGGGTGTGCTGAGAAAACATGGGAGGAATCTCCCTGGAGGGCTGATTGATCTCTGTGGTGTGAAAGATATACTCAATGAAGTGCGTTTATGCACACTGTCCTTGGCTCGCAGTGCAGCTTTCCAAGGGTAAGCCTCACCCAGCCTCTTGAGAAACAACTTATTTAGTAGTTTCTTCTCCATGTGATTTGTTAATTTATGGGAACAGAAATGTTGAGACTTGTTGCAGAAAAGCGAGTAATCCTATTAACAAATGTGGCTCTGAAATGGGAGTTTGTGGGAAACAAGATCTTGAAGTTGTGAAACACATATATCCATATCCTTTAACATGCTTAAATGTTCCAGAAGTTAAGTAAGGCTAAGAAGTTAACTAAAGTTAAGAAGGCCCTACAACATTATATAGCAAATTCTTGGGAAATCAGAAAAGAAAATTACACTTTGTAAATGTTCAGACTAATTAGGTACAATGAAGAAATTCTTTATAGAAGATGCCACCAATAATTTGATATAGTAAAAAATAAAAAAAAAAATCTAACTGGGCCAAAAGGAAAATTTGGGATAATACAAGCAATTAGCTGTTTAACAACAAACGCTGTATACTGGTCTAATCTCATTCCTGGAACTAAACTATGAAGTGTGCCTATGTTCTTTTAGGAGAGAGCTCAGTATTGCTTTTTGGTCCCATCATGCCTTAATCCTGCCCTCTGACCTCAATAATCTAGTCATTAGTCAAGTCATTTAAGATCATGACATATATTCAAATATCCTTTGTCACGCAAAGTAGCTGCAGAGATTTAACCTCTGGGACTCCAAACTCCTGTGCTAGCTTAGAAAGTAGTGTAGCTTCCTTTCCTTCCTTTTAAATATCCTGTGTTTGCATAAAATGTTCAGACTTTTGCTAAAAGAAAAAAGAATGATAGCTACTAACACCATGAATACGACTAAAAGGTCTCATATTTTTCCCACATAAGCGTTTTGTACCTGGTATCCACTACTTAAGTGTTCCAGTCACTAAATGTGAATATAAAAAGAAAGCATCACATCCTCATGGAATCCCAAAATTCATCACTCTTTATGAAAAAACCTTTCTATCCAAAGAGTTTTTAGAGAGGCTGCAGGTCAGATAACAATAGGTATCATTCCTAGGTACAAAGTAACTCACTGCCATCATTAGCTACATTAAGCTGTAGATTTATTGGTGCTGAACCATCAGTTTCAGGTGAAATTTTTAGAAGCTCTCTAGCCAAACTAGGAATTCAGATGTTCGCAGGACTGAAGATCACAGTTGATACCTCTGCAGTTAGTAGTAGAAATGGCAGGGGGTTAGGAAGCTTGGGTTTCTAGAAGCATGGCTAGCAGATTTAGGAACAAACAATCCCAAAGAACGGGATCAGGCTTATGTGCACAGCTGAAGGCGGGTTTAATCTCATTCTGGCTATGTTACCGTAACATTTACAATGTTTAACAGCACATAACACCTATTCTGTGTACACAGAGTATGTGCTAGTGGGCATCTTTTGTTCTATGTGTGTTAGCAACAAAAACAAATTGGATTACAACCTTGGTTACAATCCCTCTCCCATCTAAAGGACTCTTTCTTAATCTTAATATCGTCTATAGTTCTTTCTAAATTTACAGGTGGAGTCCTATCTGCAATTGTCATCATACCTTGTTACCACCTGTACAGCTCCTGTACAACTTCATGTTGTAGCTTTATTTTATTGCCTTCCTAGTCGTGCTGTAATTAGCCACCACACAGAATAAACTCATAAACTCTCTCAGTATCTATTACAATGCCTGTTTTGATATAACCGTGCCTTTTAAAATAGGTGAGTTATTGACCTTATTGATTTAAACGACATTTCCACTGCAACTACTGCTAAATAAAGAAGTTGAGGGAAACAAAATAGAAAAGCTAGATGTTTATGGGAAAAGCATTTACCTAAGTGTTTGCTATCTGAAACTGATATTCAGTGCTGATGGAAGGGAAAATAAGTCTTTCAGTCTAAGCTGTAGGTAGGATATTTCCAGATGTCAGCAGCACAGAGACCTACCAGTGTTATATTCCTAAAGCATCAGGGAGTCTATTCCAGAGTTCAGAAAATTTGTGAATTTAAGTCTGCTTACGTCAGCTCCATTAGTGAATCCTGATTTTAACCCAAATTAAGGATAAATTCAGTTGTGCATTACCCTGTGGAACAAAACTTTGTATTTTTCTCAGAGACCATGCAAAGAGAAAGCACAGCTCAGATGTGTCTGAGAAATTGAGTGTAGTCAAATCTGTACGAGAGCCAGCAACAGCTGTAGGTCCTTCATGTAGCAGCATATAAGGCTGTCGATACCTACACACCCAGCAGAGGTTACAAAATCTCTTGAGAAAGCTACAGGATGGGTTTTACACACATCTCCAAACTGGATCGGCATATAGACCTCCAAGGAGCATCCCATGGTGATCATGATAAGCAGGAAAACAGCTCAGTGTTTAACACACAAGAATTTGAGGATTGCTTGTTTATAAGCACCCACAGTGCTTCAAATGCTGACAATTGTGTGCTAATTCTCTCATACTATTCTTTTATTTTGTTGACTCTTGTTCAGAATGTTCTTGGGTTTAGTTCACCTAATTTTGAAGTGTGCATGAACACTGGTCTCTAATTGCCCGTGGAGACCATAAATTAACAGACCACAGGATGTCAGCCCAGAGAACATCCTCAGCTTAACACTAGCATTTTCCGAAGCCAATGGCCACTATTATGCCTGCCAGAAGTAAAGACTTTTGAGCTGCATTTCAGACAGTGGGAAGATGATCAGACACAATCATTTAAGCATAGAAGAGAGGGAAAAATAAACAAGGACCATATACCAGCTCTCAAGTTCAACAAGAGGAATCACTGCTTCTTGGGTTTGCCCAAGTCAACCATCATCTGGTGCTGTGCTTGTCTTCTTGCACATTCTGATTGTTTTTATGGCATCTGTTTAGAAAAATGCACTAAATTCCTACTGAAGTGTAATTTCAGGGGAGGCCTGACACAAGGTAACCGTAGAACCAAATTCTGCCAGGCTAGAAAGCCAAAAAGTACTTCAGTGTTGCTTTTAGTTGTCTTCTTTCTGAAACTATTGCCTCTAATACACTATTTTATTCCAAAAAGTGCTACAAAGATGCATAGAAAAAGATTAATCCCTGCCAAAACCACAAGTTTAAATAAAAAAGGCAGGCCAGGACAGAAACATGATTCTAATACTTTCAAGTGATTCAGATCATCTAGTTTGGACCCTTCCAGAGCACTGGCTGATGAACAATTCCCACATGGCCCATAAAGGGATGTAAACCTTGAGGGCCTAATGAGAACACACTGGTGGGAAGACAACAGGTCTCAATATGAAGAAATTGAGTTCCACCACTTTCCTCATATTCGGTTCTGTTCTCTTATGGCACTACTTAGTGGACTTAAAGAAAGGGGGAGCGAAGGAGGAGTGACCAGATCTGTTAAGAGTTAAGAAGCCATTTAAATGAATATTAATTTTTCTTTGTGAAAGGCATTTCTCTCACTCTAAGGGCAACATACAGTCCAAGAAAAATTTTGCAAATTTATGAATGCATCTTCAGAACAAAAGAAATCTGATCATTTCACACGATCTTTGAAGTAGCCACTGAACACACAGGGATGAAGGAGGCAGCAGATTTTTAAGAGACTCACAGAGTACAAGAGGGATGAGATGATGATTTTCATGGGCACACCTGCTCTCCAACACCCTTGTACTCAACTATACCAGTGCCAGTGTTGTATAAACAGGTTCATTATTAGACTATTGTTCTTCCACATGTAGCAGATACTGTCTGCATGAAGCTCTCTCTATTTTTCGTTCTCAGAAGATACAGAAAGAAATAATTTACTTTAAAGGAAGGAAATCTCCTTACAGAACATTTCACACGTTTCACATTTCCACATGATTTCTTTTTCCTTTACCTCTTTTTTTTTTTTTTTTTTTTTTTANTTTTTTTTTTTTTTTGGCAAATATCTCCCTCATCTTGTTGGTGAATGCTTAGGGAAGAAGTAAGATCCAGCCAGTCTGACATTTAAAACCAAATGTCTCAAGGTAAGAATAAGAACAGCTGTCAGTAGGAATTAGCAGGAGCCAGCACTTGAAGACGAGGTTGGTATTTGACAGTGTTCATGAATACATTTCACACTGAAGATGTTACCTTTCAGACTTTAGGTTTCCCTTTTCTTTTTAAGCAATATCTGGCCTTACTAACCCTTTTAATGTTATGAAGTGGTACAATATTTTATACATGACAAGCGTGAGGGAAGAACCCTATTATCATTCTCCCACGTACGTGTTGTAACGTGAATTAATGCAAGGAGGGAAATATTCATCCATTTCATGAGGACAGCTGAAACATTTGCTGCCAAAATTCCTTGCCTGTCATTTATTACTGACATTGAGAACATTTCTTACGCACTTGTGAAAGAGCTTTCCAAAAAACATTGGAGTTTATGAATTGCTTGCAAATTTGCTGCTGATAAAGTTGAATTTCAATACCTTTCAGGGCTTACATTACTCTGTGCCTTTGGAAGTAACCTGTACATTTAAATTGCCTTACATGGCAATTTAGATTTGCTCATAATGTTCTACATGCTTGGTGATGTTTTTCTGGTGCTGTTATTCCAGTTAGCAGTTAGGTCAGTGCATACTTATGTCTCCTGCAGAGCAACTCTGCTCAGGAGAGGGAAATCCTTTGAAATCCGTCAAGGTTTCCAAATTCCTTTTGTAAGAGTAAATATTTTGTGGATCTCTAATGCAGCCTACTGTTAAAGTACAGGGAATACTTGTCAGACCACAGTATAATTACCATATTCATGGTGGTAATTAAGTCTGCAGTGCACTAAACTATTTTGACAAATTTTCTCTGACTCAGAGGGGAACTGAGGGTTTTCTTCCTTTTCTCAAGGTTGCTTAGTAGCCTATAGAATTTGAAATTGTATTAGGGAAATAGATATTTTAGAAAACTTGAATACTTTATTAATCTGTAATTTCATTGAGTCCCTTTATTTCTAGAACATTTTTCAGACAATTTTAACAGAGAAAAAAAGCCATGCAAAACATCCGTGAAGTATACAGAGGTCAATATGTATTTATATCAGAGGGTACATCAAAACAGAATGTTGTCCTTGAAGGAGAAGGACTTCAGGACAAAAATCAGGAATTTTCTACAATAAAACATTTCCACCTGCAAAGGGGAATCTTATCAGAACTGAAGCTTTCCAAAGGAACATATCAAATTTGACAAAGCCATCACATGGAAGTTCTGGTAGAAGTTAGAGAAAAAAAGAGAGAGAGAGAGAGGGAGAATCTAATCAAATGCGCTTCCCAGACAACAGCAAAATGCCTCCAAACTGCCTCTTGGACACCAAACCATGCCTGGCCACTGCATGAGAGAGTATGAATTTTAAGCAAAGCCTAAATGGTGAGTGTCCTATTAATTGAATGGTAAAGACGATAATGGAGCTCTTGCTGTTAATTGATTAAAAGGGATTAACTTTCTTTTTATATTTTATTTAAAAACACAATGTAAATGCTATTTCCTGAGTATCTACCTGACTGTAGAAATATGCTTTGTAGCTCTTGCCAATCTGTGACTGAGAGAAAAATAAAATGCAAAACTATAAATTTCTAAGTCTTTCTTTCTTTTCTCAAATTTTCCCTATTGCCTAAGCACTACACTGGTTTACAGCCTTCCTGAGTGTTTGATATGAAAGAGCTCAACACTTACATAAAACCAGACCTATATGCATTTTATTGGACGTGATGTAGCTTTCTTACACTTTCCGCAAAATATCTCAGAGCCAGTATTGCTGTACATGTCTGTAGCTTTTCCACATAGACCTCAAGGGAGCAAAGAGACAGAGACACAGGTATGTGTATCCCCAGGTACTTCCAAATATATCCCTGTTGGAATGAAGGCTTCTCTGGACTTAGGCCCAGATGAAAGCCAAAGCACAGGAGTTGAATTAAAACCTTTGGACAAGCTGAGATACATGAAGTCATACCAAAGTAAAATAGAAATGTAGATTTTTAGCTTTCAGTAGAAATACATGCTAAGTGCCTTAAACATTAAAAAGCTGCAGCAGAGACCTTAAACACAATTCTTTCTGCAGCAGTGTTGCCTTTCCACAGAATTCTTTATTTTAGACAAAATATAGATAGAACGATATTGTTCACATTTTTTAGATGTAATGTTCACATAAACAATAAGAGCTGATAAAAATTGTATACGCAAATCTGTGTAATACCCATGTAATGCTTACAGCTGTTAGAATTAGACCAGGATAGGTTAAGAAAAGAAAAACTAGAATCCTGTATTGATTTCATTGGTTAATTAACAAATATAATCCACACTTCTGTGAGAAAAAATATAAGAATAATAAGGAATTATGGGAAATTAGAAGAAGATGTTGTATGCTGCCTGCTGTTTTGCTGCTGCTGCTGTCGCTGCTTGGCTTTATCATGTAACCCCCTTCGAACTCTGCCTTCAAGAAACTATGAGACTATGAAATAAAGAACTTTGCAGAACAGCAGCCTCCTCTGCTCTCTTCTACCCTGGTCCGAGAAGGAAGGGTATCCCGTCAAAAAATCAACATATCCCTCCCTGTATGAGTGTATTGCTTTTTACAACTATTTGTTCCTCGCCTTCTCTATTCTGGCACAGTTTCTGACAGATAAAAATATCTATTGAAATTGGCTCTCTCTCACTTTTATAGTTTCTCACCGTTCAGCTTTTTCCTCTCACTAACAGCTGTGGGCAGTTTCTCATACAGTTGTATGCTCCAAAGACTTTTTTGAGAATCTTGGGTAGAAAATATAGGAAAAGTGAGTCCTGGGGGGAGTAAGGCAGTGCCACTTTAGTGGCAATACCAAAAGCGGTGAGTACATTTTAGAGTTGCTTTAAATAAATTTTAATTCTTACATGTTATTTAACAGAAATTCACATTCTGATCCAGCAGCATTAAAGCAAGAATCTGTTTGTGTAAGACCCAATGTCTGCCTGAGTTCATTTTAGCCATTGAATGTCTACCTGTCTTCAGCATGACTAATGCATGTCCTCAAAGTTTGTTTGAGGCTGAAGTGCTTAGTTGAAAGGAGATCTGGATTATTCTGCTGAATAAGCCTGTTATGGCAGGTCAGTCAGTAGCAAATCTGTTTTACACAGATTTGAAAAAAATTCATCATTTTGTACTTAATTCATTTGGTATTTACAGGAACATTTAATATTTTGTTGTACTTAGATGAGAAAAAAGGATAGTCTGTAACTTATTTGGACCTTAAAATGCCTTCTTGAATTAAGGCTGCATATTAAAATAATGTTATATTTTCCCAGCACATTCTGCATATCTTAGTTTCTGTGACTGTAATATTATGATATGGAAAAAATTAAGGTGTTCTTGCTTTCTTCTCTGACCCAGCTCTGGCCAGTGCTTTCCTGCTTCCTACCAACATTTTGTTGCCCTTCAGCTGTGAGGTGACAAACCTTTGGGGAGGTGAGGATGCTGTAGACAGGATCACTAAAACCTCTGACTTAAACTTCCAGGAACAATAAGGATAAGGAATGCAATAAGTTGGCCTTGCACAAAAGCTGCCATCTCTTGGAACTATATTTTTACTCAAATAAATCAGAACATAAGAACATGTTGCACAGATAATACTTCAAGGCTTATTAAGGATAGCTGGTACTTTTAAGTACATTTAGGTCATAAAAGCAACCAAATGTTCTTGAATAGTGAATTCTGTGTAAAATGTGGAAAAAAAGGGGAAGGGAAAGAGTCTCCAAGAATCAAAAGAGAAGAAAAGATGTGTGAAATCTCTACTTCCCATTCTTTTACTGACAGCTTGTATTTTTTAAGGTCATATCCTCCCATAAAGTTGAAAGATGCATAGAAATATTCTTACAAAAAACATTTTCTAAATAAACTATGCTATTTTTTTCCACTCTGAGTGTTTTTCAAGGTGAAACTGATATGCTTATACAGTTTCAATAAGAAAAAGAAATTAACTGTAAACATGTACTTTACTGAGTGCAGCATAAGCATAATTTCTACAGTAATTTCTGATAAGAATATACATCAGTGCATATTTGAGATCACTGCAGCTTCAAATATTTAAGTAGCCCTCTGGGAAAGGTCATGATTTTCCAAAATACAGATCCTGAACTCCCTCTCATGCTCACAGCAACAGCAAATACTCCTCAATAGATGTTTTGGCACCCCCTCCTCCCTCCCATCTCTTTAGTGATTTACCAGCGACTAAATGCCCCCCTGGTTGTTAGAGCAGTATTTATGTCCTTTCAGTCTGCCAGAGTTATGGGGCTGGCAATGAGGAGGTCAGCTTGTGGCGCAGGATCTCCAGCTTGCTGAGCATCCATCCCTCTGCTGCGTGTGGCCCCATCCTGGGCACGGCTGGTTGCTATGGAAGCAGCACAGTGCAGGGATCTGACACACTGGGAGATGCTGGGGGGACTATTCCTCATCTATAGAGACACAGCAGTGCTCCAAGGTAAACTTATACTACCTACCATTTCACTGGGACTGAATGGTCCCATATCCTTTGCTTCCTGGAAACCACAAGGGTTATGACTTTTGCTTCCTATTAGGGTGTGCAAATAGAGATTTTGTACATCTGGATCTGATTCTCTTTAAGCTTCAATATTAAATAAACTTGAGGCTTGTTTTTCTTTTGCATGTATTCTACATGCTTTTCCATGTTTTCCAGTGGGAGGGGAAGACAAAGCAAAGGTGAGTGAAATGGGTGACCTCCTGCTGAACCTACCTGCCAGTCCCCAAAATCATCCCCTACCTGGGAAGCTGTCAGCCCAGGAGTGAGTTCTGCCCCTGGCCAGCCCTGGGAGCTGCTTCAGCTCAGATGCTGCAGTCATTCAGAGGAGGGGAGATCAAGTACACAATACATCACTACAGTGACAAGGCACTTTTCGGTCCATTGCTGAGGTCATATCCAGAAAGGGACCAATTTGCTGAAACCTAACCCTGTAGTGAATATTCTAAACTCAGTTCTCCAAAAGAAGATTAAGCTTGTTAAACAGTATTACTTAAGAATTTACATGTGCAAAAGTGAGAAATTGTTTTCTCAATATCACAGGCAGGATTTAGTTCACAGGTTAAAATGGCCAGATAGAAATGTCTACCTGTGAGGCAGGTATCTGGGCTCTGTTAATTGAAGATTTCATGAGTATCTTCTTTCCAATGTTATAAAGATCAAGAATAAGGCAATACCCTTATTTTTATTCTACTATCTAGAATTTGTTAATTAGCAATTTTCTACAGGAAACATCTCATTCAGTTACATCTATCTTAAAATTAGATATTTAGGTTAAGATTGTTTTTGGAGTTGCTGTAGAGAACTCCTTCTCACCCAGAATCATAATACAGTATTTCTAGAGTGTCAACTCCATTTCTTTAGACTATTTTTTTAATGGATAAGATCGGTGATCTCTGAAGGATCATGCCTCACATCCTTGATTACATACAAATGAAGACTAGTGTCAACAGGATGTTGTTCATTTTTTTAGATCAATGAACCTGACCAAAAAGCTCTGTATTTCCACCTTGTAATTACAGAGACAAAAAATTTTAGATTATGAGAGTTACCAATCTTGTCTAAAAAAGCTTTGCTCTTTAGATTCTTCTACAGAGTTTAATGGCTTCTACCATGAGAAGAAATCCAACACTGTGCTCCTTATGGGTAAGAAATAACATTATGCAGTAGTAGTATGTTTATAAAATAATAATTTGAAGGACTGAGAAACAAGTGACATTTTAGTTTGCAGGGAAATAAAATAATTTGCATGAAATCAATAATTCATTTCCTTTTGCCTACCAAATGATGTCCTATAATTTATTGTCAAAATAGTGGCTTCTGTGGAATGGAGATGATTTACAGTTGAAAAATTCCTCTTGGAGCACCCACCACATAATGAGATTTCACTGGGAGTCATTCTCATGCGAATCTGGCTTAATGCCAGAACAGTTGGAATCTCTAGGGTTTGTTGAAAATTGGGTTGGATTTCTTGGTAGTTTTTCTTTCTGGCTTTCAGAAGGGACTTCCAGCAGCAATGAAATCTGGAATCGCTTCAGCTCTCAGCATCTCCATGCTTCCAAAAATAAAAAGGGCATCTGTTTGTAGATATCCCCTTACATTTTTTTTATTATTATTGCAACACTTGCATGTAGACTTATTCATGAACTGAATTATTTCTTGTGTTGTGGCACAGCATGTGATTTAAAAAAACCAAAACCACCAAAAACCACATACAAAAAACTAGTTGGATGGAAGAAAGTTTGGCAAGTAAAGTACATTTTCTGCATTTTTTCTTTTAGAAGATTATGATTACATGTAATCTCACACCCCTGAGCAGATGCTATCTGTTTTCCCTTCCAGAGTTTTAGGCTGTAACCAACAGGATACATAAAGGAGACAGAGGAAGCTGTGAGAGGCTGCAAGGCTTTCTTAACATGGATCTTTTACAAAAAAAAAAA
>VZTI01002336.1:1101848-1161447 GCA_013397865.1 Struthidea cinerea | reverse complement strand
GGCTTTCTTAACATGAAACTTTAAAAAAAAAAAAAAAAAAAAAAAAAAAAAGTGGGAGAAGGTCCATTTCTGCACTAATTAAAATAGTAGAAGTAATAGTAGAAGTTAGTAGGAAAATGTAAAATTGAATTTTAATTTTAAGGAAAATTGCTGAACAAATTCCACTTAGAAGGATTACGATATTTACCTTTTGCCTTTCCTATTGTGTGCATTAATCTTGCTGAGACACATATTTCTTTCAGCATTGTAGCATGTCTGTTATAACTGATGGTAATGACACTGTTATTTCTGTGGTACAAATCGATGGCAGTGGATACCTAAGTGAATGCATTTTTCTGTGTGCATGGGGGCCTATATCATAGTCATACATCTGTAACTATATATGAAAAGGTCTTGTAATTTCATAGCTCCTTATATTCCCCTTTATGTAATGAGCTGAGGGTGAAAGCCTGTGTTAAAGTTTTATTAGAAGGACAATACTGCAAGAATTACAAAAAAATTCATAAGATGTGAAGAAAGGCACAAAGGAAACAAAAGGATTAATGCAGAAAAATATCAGCAACAGAAATTCTTCTATAAAAACCTTTCTAGGTAAAGATTTTGTGTAGGAGAGGTTTAACGCACAGTTCTTCCTCCTGGCAGAGACATATGCATACACAACCTTCAACCCTTAAAAAATACATCAATATTAAAAGAGAGGATAATCAAGGACAGTATAAGTATTTGTCTGAGTATTTCCATCTGATGCTCTTCATATGTGAGCAAATCAATATTAAATTGATGACATGCAGGTTTCACTTTCTAATACAAGAGCCTATGCATAAGTCAATAACTGGAAAGAATGTTTCAAGTGTAAAAGCTCCAATCGAATGAAGAAAAGGGTCCCCATCAAAAGGTGGTCAATGATCTGATAATTCAAATACTCATTTGAGAAGAGTGATCACAAAGTTTGAATCTCCAGATTGTATCAGTAAGAGGACATTTGCAGTCATGATCCCCTTCTCCAATGAGTGAGTTATTTACTCTCTGGCTTATGAAAAATTTAAATGATTTATACAGAGTGAAACATCCCCCACAGCAAGGACAACAGTTTTCCTGTTGTGGTGAAGGAGATGTGAGTCCACATGTTTTAGCAAGAGTTGTAGGTGAATCTGAGTCTTCCAGTGCCAGAATTTTTGTCTGCTGGTGATCAGTGGCATGATGAACATCTATCTACATATGTTATCCAAATAGTGCTGGCTCTAACTGATTTGCCAATTAGTTCAACTAGAAATTACAAATATGTTGTGAATAGTCAAAAATAATCCTTTTCATTAAATATAAATTTATTGACTTACTTATATCATTTTACCAATACATGAATTAACTCTATCATGAAAAATTTTCATAGAAGTGGTTGTTATCATCAGTAAAATATATTCTCCATTACTTCAGGGTTATTTTTTTAAAAAACTAATGTTATGATTGTGAATGGCTGAACTCAGGCCTGTGGTTTGTGATTTTTACAAACAGTGATCCTCAAACACTCGTTATTTCCCACAATACTTCAGATTATTTTGCCTTTGACACCACCACTAAAGTGTATTTTTCTTTTCCTAGAGACCACATCTAGTCTTTGTTTTATCTCCAACCCTTTCTAATTGAAACTTACTTGGCTGAAAGAAATCGTGAGCTTAACTGACTCAGTGAAAACTTATCCACAGATCAACACCTAATATAGGTTTTTCTATTCTGAAGTAACCCATGTTTGAGTAGCTTGTTGGTTCGTTCAGCTTATTTCTTACCATCTGATGCCAGATCTCATAGAAAGAATACATATGTGTATTTATCGCAGTTTATATCATTTTTTCACTTAAAGAGAGCTGAGAAATAATACATTTTCTTCAGTTACTAGTATGTCATGGCTCTGAGGGACTATTGATTTGAAATGTGACCTTTTTAAGAGTCAGAAAAAGACAGGAAAAAGAAATGTAACAGCATGTCAACAGCAGTTTTGACCACTCAAATCAGCAGAAGCTGTCTGAAGTACTGCCTTGTTCTGCATATTTTTTCTTAGATTCTCTGTAGTTTTTGCCATACACTTTTTTTTTTTTTTTTTTTTTACTTAAGCTTACATTGAAAAATATTTAGGAATTGCTGTTATATTCTCTGATGGGTTTAGATGTGATATTTCATTTAGGTTTGAGCGGTACAGTTGTGACTTAACTCTGTTTTCTGCTTTTTTCTTGTAGTATTATTTGAATTACCCTTGTTATAAGAGGTATATAGGACGTGTTAGTTGGCACAGTTTGACAGGTGTTCCCATCTTATACCTGCTGTGGTAATGGCAAAAACTCCCAAAAATCTCCATTGCAGATGTGAGCAATATATTCCTATAGATGTCCGTTTCATCTTTAATGTCTCTATTTTTTTTTTTATTTCTCTAGCTCAAAAAAATGTGTTATGAGGTTAAAAGGGTAATATTTTTCTTCTTCAGTGTTGTCATTAATTTTTAATATTTTATTGTATTTTTTTGCTTAAAGTATCTCAACGAAGTGTCTCTGGGATCATTGTTTAGTTCTATAAAGATGATTTTATAAAATATTGTTTAATGGCCTGTGATAAAATACCCAAACGTAAAAATCCATTTAAGTCTTGATAAAAACTTTATCTTACTGTGTGTCGAAAATGATTTATAACTTATGTATTATTATTAATACAATCTAAACTAAGAGATACACTTTTGGCTATGCTGAGTTCTGTTTTCATTGCTTGTTTCCTTGCATTAATGCATAATAATTAAGCTTTATTGAAAGATTTAACCTTTCTCCTTTTTCTTTTGATGAAGTAACTTTTTCACAAGCCTCTAACATAAGGTGATAAACCTAATATTCAAAAGTCAGATGCAGAAGTGTGAATTCAAATACCAAGAACTACCCTGAATGATCTGGAACTGCAAAACCTCATCTGAATTCCAGAGGGTCATTTTCATCCACTGCTGAAGTCAACAGAAGTTTTGACCTGGATTTCAGATGATGTATGGAATAATGTTGTGAGAAAAGATAATACTGAAATATGTTTCATGCGCATTACCTTTCCAGTCACAATGGTGACTGATTTTGTGCATTTAGTTCAAGAGGCATCTGCAGTATTTCTATCAGACAAACCCAGAAACATTCATGGCTGTGTTATGACATAAGGTATATTCCAGCTATTGCTTAATAAAACAATTAAGACTGCATCTGATAATTTAGCTTCTAGCCTGTGAAAGCCAGTATCACATACTGAAAAACAGGACACCTTTTTTTTTCTCAAAAAGAACTATGATTCATTCTTATGTTTAATAGTTATTTTAAGAATAAGATAAAATGAACAAAGGTATTCAGGGGCAGTCATAATATCATTGAAATTAGGAAATTGTAATGAAAGTGTTCAATAAAATAATCATCATATGATTAGCTATAATAATAGCAATAGCACTAATAATGAAATATGATTCAATAACAGAGTACACCAAAGCATAGTCCTTAAAACGTAGAGTTTATTCTGTCTCTTTTACTTTCATACCCCACATATTCCATTTAAGCAATATAATAGCATGATTAGTCATGGGTTCTTTGGATGATACTGTAAGAATTTATATATAAGCATGGGGTGATAACCAGTGTAGTAATTTGTATTTTCACATGGGAAAATTGTAGTACCTATTATTAGATTTATTGTGACATCCAGTGATGAAATTCTTGCCTCATTAAAGTAAGTAGACTATTTGCTAGTTACTGCAGTAGAGCCACGGTTTCAGCCCACAACCTCAGCTCATAATTCAGTATGTCTCCACTGAGTTCATTGATTCCAAGGCAAAATGCACATGCTAAAGTTCCCAGGTACTATTGAAATATCTTCCAGAAGCAGGAGACATTATCTTCCAAATGACATACAGAAGTTTAGTTCCTTGTATTTTTCAAGGGACTGTGACACGCCTTTCTAAGTCACGTATCATCCACACAGATGCATACAGAGGATGTTCTTAAGAGTCCTTGGTAAATTGTAGGCCTAAGTAAAAATAACTTGTTCTGTGTTTCACCTGCTCAAACTGTTTTAGAAAGTTTGGACTTGACTAGTTCCTGGAAGTCCACCCAGGAAAACACAAGGGATACAGAAAAGAGGGTTTGCACCAGGCCAGTGGCCCTTGTCCATGTCATCCTGATTTGAGCAGTGGTTCCTTACTGAGATCTTTGAGTACACTTCATTGTAGAAGCTGTTCTTCACATGACATTTAACACTAAAACGTGGCTGGTGTCTATTACAGAGTAGGGATTATCATTCTAAGTGGCTGGGCTGAATTCCAGTATGACTAGCTTCATGCTGCCCACATAAGAAATTCTACTGTAACTTCATGAATGGTACTTTAGGTCCTGCACCAGAAGTGTTCTGGGCAAGAGCTGTGCTTTGGTGCATTGCTGTAATAATTCTCATTGCAGACAGAAGGTACCGCAGATGTGTGCATACTGAAGCTCAGATACAAAGTACCAAGTTCCCTCGCTTAAATTTTTTAAATTTTGTTTTTGTTCAAGCTTCTCCTCACCTCTCCCAGTTTTTAACTTCCTGATGAACTCTTGCTGGCAACCACCACCTTTTACTTCCAGCTGGCAGGTCATACAAACACCCTCTTTGAGGGCTGATGTTAATGCACAAGCAGACCAGAACATGTGTAATGTTATGTAGCAACCCAGCCAGCTTCACTTTGCTCTTCTCTCTGCCCTCCCAGACACTTATTAAAACTGCATTCCTAGGAAAGGCTGGACAGATAATATAACCTTGAACCTCTCACATGGAAACAGTCTATAATGTTTTGTGCCAAATAATCTATTATGTTCCCAGTGAGCATGCAGTTTTCCAGGATGTTGATCTATTTCAGCATGAATTTAGACAACAATATTGTTTTCTCCATCTCCCAATCACTCCCTAATATAGTTTATAAAAGTTTATTTTATAAGACACTTGTTTTGTATTATATATTACTTGCGTTACTTGACAAGTCACATTAATAAAAATTCTTAAGTAGCTCAAGCAATCTGCTTAAAAGAAACTTCTGTCTTCTACATAATGTCTTTTCTGCCAAGGCCTTCCTGGACGGCAAAATTGAGTAAACTCCCCTCTGATGACAGAGGAATAAGTTTCTGGCCTCTTCGTGGAGCAGAGATTGGCATTGTTGCCATCTGTTATGGATGTTAGATTGGAAAGATTACACTCAAAGTCAGTCCACTTGGTGGCCACAGAATAGTAAATGCGCTTCATCAAACACCACTGTAGGCCTGGCTTGTTTCAACAGGACCTGTGTTTCACTCATGAGGCAGGACAAAATCAAAGTTGCCTGGGAAATGGCTAATATATATCCAGAATTTAAAGTAAATTATCTGTGCACCAAATGAGCTGGATCTTGTTGAAATGCAATCATGTTATCTAAGTAATACTACTGTAATGTGACTTTTTTATAAGACTATTAGCTATATATCCTACTGAATTATATGAATGTGTGCTCAAGTACAATAAATTTCAGAGCCCATCCAATCATCATATCCATCCAGTAAAACACACTTTTTAATGTACATTTAACAAAATAATGATTTGAACAGCTGACTACTCCATTTTAATCAGACAAACTGATGTGTCCATATTTCTTACAAATAAGAAAATCTCTGGCTGTGGGAAGTAAATGCACATCTCTTCAAGAGGATTGATTTGTTCTGAATGCAACTCCTCTCTGGAATGCTCACAGACCAGCAGTATGACCTACTGTACATTGTTTCCTCTGCAGCATTTTGCTGGCTTCATATATTTTAATTTCAGAGCTAATGTCTTTCAATGTTCTTTTTATTGGAAGTAGTGAAACACTAATGAACCAGTGTTCAAGCCAAGAGATGACAAAATATAGTGAATTTTTATCTTTGCAAAGGCAATTCTATAGACCAAACAAGTGATTTACTAATACCTTGACATGTCCCATTAATGGAGAAGTTGTTTCTTTTTAAAATAAATGGTAAACTATTGACCACTATGTAATTAGCAACGGACCTTTAGAAGGTTCTTTTCTGATTTGATTGACAATATGTACTTTAAAAGGTGTTTTGTAGATAGATTTTAGAAGACAAACTGATTATCTTTGTAATTCATAAGGAGAGACATTGGCTGCAGTGTTGTGTCACTCAATAGTTACAAATTCAAGGAAACCATGATACATGGCCTAATCAAAGAGTTTTTATCTGACAACTGCTAACAGGACAAAGTGCCCTTGGCCCTTCCTGTTTGTTATGAGCTTGTTTCATTCTCTTTTTGCCCCAGTGTCTGTTACTCACCAAGAGCACATTAATCAAGTCTCCTGTCCTGCCTAAACTGCAGCACAGATCGAGGCAGCTACTACAAGATAAGTACTCTGGGAGTGGAGATGAACCCAGCAGGCTGCAAGGGTCAGGCATCCTTACTGAAAAGGGCTCCCAGAGGCCAGAAA
The DNA here is from genome assembly GCA_013397865.1 of Struthidea cinerea. Classification (NCBI taxonomy): domain Eukaryota; kingdom Metazoa; phylum Chordata; class Aves; order Passeriformes; family Corcoracidae; genus Struthidea; species Struthidea cinerea. The sequence goes on along the minus strand of VZTI01002336.1, from coordinate 1,154,960 downwards.
TTACTTAGAGGGGTAAAAAACAAGGAAAAAAAAATGAGGTATGTGAAAACAGGGTTACTGAATCAAAGAACTGTGACCACCAACCACTTCTCCAATAAATGTTTATTGTTTTACAGCCTATTTGAAACCCTAAATGGAGGAGCATAAGGGGGATGTTATTACAGGACAGTTTAAGCTTACAAAAATTTCTCAGCAACTCTGGGAGCCGCATAACAGAATCATTCTTTAGTGGCACCAGTAGCTCCAGACAGAACGCAGTGATAATGCAGATGCGCTGTTTCAGGTATTCAGGCTGGTTTGGAATGGTTTCAGCTCCAGCTAGGACAGCAATCTATGTGTTGACACACCCATAAGAACCTCCTCAGAAAAGGAGTCTCAGTGCTATGAATCAGTCCATTACACTGATCAAAAGCAAAATAACACAACAAAGCACAGAAATGTGGAACAAATATTTAAAATGAGAGTGCTGTAGGGGAACCATTTCCACTCTACACAGACCTTTGAGTGATTGTGTTCAAAGCTCTGTAACAGATGAAGCTGGCAAAAATAAAAGGAAAAACATGGGTTGGCAGGAGGAGACAAGCTATTAATATCTTTCAGCAAAATATGCTGGAAGAAAGGACGTATTTTCTCTCTGGAGCTTTGGTGTGCTGAAGAATAGCAGTTGGGCAGCCACTTGAGTACAGGAACTGCTGTTCTGCTCCCTATTTCTTCACTACAACAGGAGAAAAGGCCAGCCAACAGAGCTCAGTAACGGTATGTAAAAAGGACTTACTTGCCACATAATAAGAAAGAAAGGGAGAAAATTATAGTGAGCTGACTTTCAGTGTGGGAGTATGAAACATGAAAGCAGTATCAAGATTTGATACAAGTCTTGCTTGAATTTTCATGTTATGTTTTCATGATGTGTATGTAGTAAAAGTGTGGGAGTGACAGGACATCATGTCCTTTCCCTTCTGTCATGGTTTAACTCTACGTTATCTATCAGTTTAAACAGTGAAATGCTGGCTTAACAGAGGTAATATTCATGGGGTGATATTAGAGAATACACTTAGTTTTCAGATATATTGGGTTTTGAAACTTCCAGAGACCATCAATGAGATGAATCTGTGAACGGAATGACTGTCCTTGAACCATTTCTGAGAACCTTCATAGGAGACTGTAAAAGCATACTGCACATTCCCTTGCAAAGCAAAGCTAGTCTAATGCTTTTACAAGTAGATGGTTTTAAATCCCTTCCAAGACACTTCAGAACTTCATTCCTTATTTGTCCAATTGACCGTCTCTCTTTCCCTGATGTGCTTGTACTAACCAACTCATACAGACTAATTCTTCTTGTTATTAATGCCCATTTGTTTGGTAATAGTCTTTCCAAATCATTTGAGATCCTGCTACTGGTGAGTAAGTCAGTCTATCCTGACAATTCTCTGTAATAACAGCAGAAGGGATTTCTCAATATAATCCAGGTGACCCAGAAAGTAATTTACAGAAGATTGGCTATTTTGTGAGGCAAGTAGTAGAAGGTTTCTTTTGGCTTTTTCTCTGTGGTTGTTGCTGCTCCCTCCATTATCTATAATAAAATACCCATTGACTTCCAAGACACAGAATTAATTGTTAAGTGCTAATCACACTGCTTCTGGCCCTGGGAGATTTTTTCATTGACTTTCTTTTGCTAACATACCGAATAGAAGATGGGGAGTGGAAGCCATGACAAGCCAGATCCCGACCTCAGAATATACTACCAGGAATATTCAGAAAAACTGTTCTCACTTGGAAGAACTGATACGTTAAAATAAAACCATTTTTTTTAGAAATGAAGTAGAATCTGGTTTGTTTTTCTATTTTAAGTTTTTCAGATCTTGAAAGGAATTTCTGGTCACAGCAAAAGCTGAAAAATCTGGAATTATCTGATGGTCACAAACTTCTTGTTCACCACCCTTTGGGCTCTTTCAGTATGAATTACTCACTACTTGAGCATTCCCAGCTTTAAGGTGACAGTGGAAGGTAAAATATATTAGTTTTGAAAGGTTTGATGGATCTAAATGTTTGTCTTTGAGGCTTCTGCGCTTGTATCACTTTCCTGATCTGAATAACTGTATCTATTAATTATATGGTTTGCATGTAACTGGAAAGTTCCCAAAGCTTAAAAGAAAATTTATTTACAAACATCATGGAAGCATCAGATGATATCAGACAAAGAGTCCTCCCACTTTTTAAAATTTGTTCCTCCTTATTTTTTGGTTCACCTTATTTTTTTCTTATAATATTATTTTGCCTTTTTTGGATAGCACAGACTGCCTGTAAAATGGGGAAAAAAGTACTATTCTCAAACTTCATCATGCTTTAAAAAATGGTGCTTTTTAAAGATAAAAATTAAACTCCAAATTCTGAATGATTTACAAAGGTCAGGGTTTCATCAGTCCCACATCTACGTTTAATCTTGTGGTACATCAATATAAAGGATTGGTTGATGTTGTCAACAAAGTACAGAGTATCTTATGTCACATGAATTTTTGGATGGAGCAGAGAGAGTTAAATGCCTTTTGTCAACCACAGATTTGCTTTTGAGCAATTCTGAGAGTGCATGAAAGATAGCAGGGACTTAGAAGAGAAAGAGCCAGATGAAATGCTACCCTACATCTGCCTTTATACATGAAGAAAAGATTAAATTGCAATCAAATCAGGCATCCCTGAAAGCAGGTGAAAAATTAGGAAGCAGAAAATTAGGAACCATTAGGAAGCAGCAAATGGTTGTTAAAAGGCTATAGTCTTTTAAAATCAACAAGATTCCTTGGCCAGATTACACACACCAGGAGTGCCAAAGGAAGTGGGGGATGAAACTGGCAAAGCAGTAGCAGCATTTTCACAAGTTCACTCAATTTTTATTCACTTCAAGAGCCAGAGACAGATCTGAAGACTGGGAAAATGGGTCACACCATTTCTTTACTTCAAAAAGATGAAGAAGAGGAAGGCATACATACATGATAAGGTTGATTCAGTCTTTTTGATAGTATTGTAGGAAGAGAGTGAAAAATGTTGTGAAGGCTTGAAAAAAAACAGAGATAAAATATAGCAAAGGGTAAAATGTCACTTTGTTTGTTCAGCACTATTCAATTAAGACCATCTCATATCTCTCCAGACTAATATATTTGTCCATACTTAAATGTATTCACGTTGTTTGGGAAGATATTATTGTGATAGATAGGGATCATCAAAGAAGAAGAATCAGTACACACCCTGCTAATTTCTCCACATCACGATTACATATCTCTTAGAAGATCCTTTGAGAGCACCCCACTTCAGAGACCAGGACAGACAGGCACAAAACATGAGATATCTTTCTGTAGTTCCAATTCCTTCCTCAAATTCAGAGGCAAAGCCTTTAAAAATGAATGCACAATATAAAAGATAAAAATAGGAATTACAATGTGCAATACCAGGATGTGATATATTTTGTCTTTCACAGTGAACTGTAGCTTACATCTATTTTAAACTCTCACCTATAAACAACACTATTTACCTGCAGCTATGAGAAGCTGTTCCAACAATCCTGTATACAAACACAACTTTGTTGTTATTGTAGAAAGAGGGTATGCTACTCCCATCATATGAACATCATGATTCCCTGAAGAACAGATAAGATTATGGTTTGCCTAATTCTTGACTAGCTGCCAGGTTTCTTAATTTTTCTGAGCAGTTTAAATACTGGGCAGTGAAGCTGTGTGTATACAGAGGCAGTGATGCTGGTCAATACAAACTGCAGACACCATCCCTTGAAATCTGTAAATGAAATGCTTATTATCAAGGCTCAAATAAGTAGAGCGTTTCTGCATTTTTTTCTTTTAAGAGCTGATGCAGAAATGCTGTCTTCCCCTTATGTGTTCATAAGCTAAGTCCCACCGTGCTTGTTTGCTCTGGCACTGTTCATGAGAGCACCCTTCTGTCACTCGAAACAGGAAGGTATGACCTGCTGCTGCTGGATGGCTTCATAGTAAGGCCAAAAACGGTGTGAAGGGGCTTTTGAAATTGTGCTTATTTTCAGATGAGTTCAGGAATGAGAGTTCCACGGAATCATTTTGCCCCAAACTACAGATATACCTGTTTTAAGCATACACTTATTTATTACCAAAATACAAGCCCAGGGAACAGTAAATAAAAGATAAGGTGAACAGATGTGGTAATGCTGCATATTAGAATCCAATTAACTGATATGCCAACATAGCATTTTTCTTGTGCCTCTCTCAATATATTTTTCCATGGCATCAGGGCTTGCTTCAAGTGACAAACTGCTGCAGCAGCATAGCTGGTGTGGCCGTATGGCATGTGGTCAATAAAACACACTTGTAGAAATGCCAAAAATGGAAGCACTCTACTCTTCCCCAAGCATGTTTCTTCCTGAAATTTGTCTCTCTGTAATAAATACAAAATTGCAGCTGAACAGGAAAATCTAACTATGGAAACAGTATTAACTGAATCTTTATTAAAAGAGTAAGTACCTACTTTTAATATAAAATTAGCATATCACATCCTTTTACTCATGTCACATCCTTTTACTCCTAAGCAAGAAAATTAATCAGATACCACATACAGCCGTTTCTTAATTCCTGTCTAAAAAGTTAAGAATTCATTTTTGGAGGGTCAATATTTGAGTTTCTTCATGCTTTTTCTACGTTACAGTTTGTAACTGTTAAGGATACAGCACAGAAAAAAAAGTATTACATGATCAAAAACTGTAAGAAAAATATGTGGTTTTTTTCCAGTTTTTAGCAGCTCCTAAAACTAATTCTGAAACTAGTCAATTAACTATTACTTGGCATCACAGATTTCTATTAATTATAACATTTAGTTCAGTTTGAAAACATATATTGCAAAGTTTTCATGGGGTCAAACCAGAAGATATGCACCCTAACTTTCAGAGCAAAGGTAAGGGGGAACTCCACAGACAAGAAATGTCAATGTTCCCCAAGAGACTCAAAAGTGACAAGAGACCATTATTGCTCTCACATCTGGAGATTTAGATTACTCAGTAGGAGTTCTGTGGCTCTGAAGAATTTTTTCATTTAAACTTTCTTGTGAAATACATGCATTTTGAGAAATATGTACTACACCCTCATTACAGACTGTTCTAAAGTTCTGATTATCAAAAACCAAAAGAAACTCGTTCAGAAAAAGTGATGCCTTTCCAGAAAGAATGTGGAATAAACAACATTATGCAGATAATCACATTACATAAAATCCTCTCTTGGTGTGATAAAAATAAAAACACAACCTGGTGTGAGTAGCATAACTCATCTAAAATTTCTGATTTCCTATTCAACCGGACAGTATGAAAATGTCTGGCGTTTAAATAGCCACTTTAAAAGGAAAGATAATGTTGTGGTTTGGGGTTGTCTTCTGACACTCATCTGACATCAGCTGCCACCTATCCTAATTTCAGGCACCTAAAAATTTGATGCCACCAAGTGGGAGTGGTACATCAAATGGCTGAGGGAGCTGGGGTTGTTTAGCCTGGAGAAAAGAAGACTCAGAGGTCACTCTCTACAACTGCCTGAAAGGTGGCTGTAGTCAGGTGGGGGTTGGTCTCTTTTTCCAGGCAACAACTGACAGAACAAGAGGACACAGTCCCAAGCTGTGCCAAGGGAAATTTAGGTTGGATGTTAGAAGCTTTTTACTGAAAGAGTGATAAAGTTCTAGAATTGGCTGCCCAGGGAGGTGGAGGAGTCACCATCCCTGGATGTGTTTAAAAAAAGATTGGATGTGGCACTCAGTGCCATGTTTTAGTTGAGGTGGTGTTAGGCCATGGGTTGGACTCGGTGATCTTGAAGGTCTTTTCCAACCTGGTGATTCTGCGTGTCTGTGTGGATAGGCCTCCAGCTTTGTTATGTAGTACATGGAGATAGGCATCTCCAAGATGATTCACACGGCATGGGAGGGAAGTTCTTCTTTTGGATGTGGCATAGGGTGATAATGAATCACCAACTTGAGGTCCTTACATCAGCCACAGGAAGTTCCCCCCCGTATCTATGAAGGGATAAACCAACTGGTCTAAATGAAAAACACTCAGTTTAGATGCACTAATGAAATGAACCTTACCCATGAAATAATACTGTAATTTAGCAGGTAAATCCTTTGAAGCAACTGGCTACTTTCTATGACAAAATTTTGTTTCTCATTGCAGATTTCCTCAGATGGGTTCTGAAACTGTAAGAATATGTCTTAATGTAGTAAGGAATTGTGGTAACTTTAAGGAAAAAAAAATACAATAATTTGAAATCATTCTCTTTAAATCCTTGTTTAGTATTGGGGGCAACCATAATTGTTATGGAAATATCTGTCCAAGAAATAAAGAAATTCTGTAAGGTAAAGGAAAAACTGCACAAAAAGTGATTTCCTATAGGAATTGTAAATACTGTCAGAAAACCTGAGGGGAAAATATTTTCTCATAGACATGAAATGTATTCCTCATTTCAACCTCAAAAAAACTTCCAAAAACACAAGCAAACAAACAAAAAAACCCCAAAACTCCACAAACAAACAAAAAACCTCCCAAAAACCACAAAAAGAACCTACATTGACAACTAAGATGACTGCGATTTTCTCTCTGTTATTTCCCAAAGACCATGGCATTTTTAGTGCTCACTCTTATCAAAGAATTACTCAGAAAGGCTAAGAAATCCATTTCATACTGTGGTATGTTATGTACATGCCTGTACCAGTAGTAATGTTTTTAATCACTAATTATCTTTTTTTGATTTTAACAAATTGATTCAGTATCCCATTACAAGTATTTTTGCCATAGAATATTGATAGTTTTTCATCTTTATATGTAACCACCTTTACTTAAAGGAATTTCTTGGAATTTACCTATCTGCTCTCAAACCTGTTATTTCAAATGACAAACCCATAAAAGGCAGAAGAAATAGCAGTAGCAATGATCTTAAAGTTAACCTGAAATGGTAATTTTCTTATTTCCTCAGGGACTGCTCAGAAGCAAGACCAAAGGGCTGTGCTGACTATTATACAATATGGTATTTTTACCAGTAAAAATCCAGTCTGGAACACTCAATCTTCCCATCTCTCTAGCTGGGTTTAGAGCTGTATCTCCCATTTCCTTTTCCTTCCCTCCCCCTCAGAAATATTTTCTTATGTTGCAGAACCTTAAAACCTCTCACTAAATCCATTACTGTAAAAGAGAGACCAGCTGTTAATATTTTATGAGACTGATGAATATCTCTCCCCACTTTGGCTAGGTAAAATAAAAGTGAATGTTTATGGTATAATAATTAGCATCTTTGGAGATGATTCAAAAAAGATGTAGGTAAGTCTTGACTAGAGATGTCAAAAACAAGGAAAAGAGACTTCCCTTTTCAAGACTGACATGAAGCCATGTCACATATGAGAACTATGAATATTTAATGCAGTATGGAAATTAATATTTAATATACTCAAGTCCTATACAACAAAAGTACTTGGCATACTTCTTTCAAAATAAAATAATAAAAGTGTTTAACTGCATTCTATGATTTTGACCCTGAAACCTCTACATTTTGCAGTTCTGAAAGAATGCCAAACTCTATCTGACAGCATTAGCATAATAGTTTCAGAAATTGCACATGGAAATCTACATGGCAACAACAAAATAAAAGCAGACTGTCTTTCAAAGCCATTATGATACATGGAAACCCTTCATGTATTGACCATTAACCAAAGAATTTATTACAAATGATTTCTTGAAAGGAAAAACACAAGCAACAAGGTTGCCCACAGTTTGATTCTCAGTTGGTTGTTTTTTTTCTTTACTTAGGATCATACACAATCTATGTTTTTGAATAAATCAAACAGCTAGTGTTGAATAATTTATTACAATAATAATGTGACAAAAATGAGGTTAACAAGCATTTACAATGACTAATTCCTGAAGTCAGGGCAGAGGTAGCCCAACATTGTCTTGATAAATGAGATTTACAGTGAGCACTGTGAGCATTAAAACCCTGGTTACCTTTTCAGGACAACACTATATTTGTTGATCCAGAAGGTTCTTTGTGGGCCTGCATTCATAACTGGCCAACAAATTCATTACTTCACTGTACACCAGGGCCATTATTTCACATACATAAAAAGTGAGTATTACATAAACTTGTTCTCGGATTAAATTACCATTTGTTTCACTAGCAAATGGCTGAGGATTGGCTTGTGTCATGGCAAGAGCACACAGCACAATTGGCTCAGTCTTTTTCAACCTTGTTTTGGTGGGAACTGTTCAACATAGATGAAATGAATTTGTTTCTTCTCCCATGCCCAGTGAAAATTATACAAAACACTGGCAAGCCCAACTAATGTCTGAATTTGTAATGAAATCTCAAATGAGCCAATACCTATTCTTTCTGTAATTCTAACTAAACTGTGCTAATTTAAATGTCTATTATATAACGCAGCACTTCAACACTCCAGAATTATTTCACCAAGCAGAAAGCTTTAACATTCTACATGCATGTTGGAGAATGAGAATACACTTTTCACTTTAAATGGTTTATTTAATGAAATCATATATTGCTGATACTTTTTACAGGATTTAAGTCCTTCTAAATATTTACAAGAGGCTTTGTAAGCACCTTTTTCAGTTATATGTAGTATTAAAAGTCACACGATTTTTGTTGTACATTCTAATTATCAACTTAATTTCATTACTGAATGTAAACAATTATGCACATTTTTTAAAATGCCTGCAGTGCTTTTAAAACCAAGATAAAATTTCATTCAGAAGAAGAGGCTAAATATTTATTTGATTTTATTTAGCTTGGGTTTGAGGTTTTTAAAATGTGTTCTATTGCCTTGTTCTAAGAAAAAGAGGGATGATTTATTTTGCTCTAGTTGTATAACATCTTGTTGTACTGAACAGTTCATTGAAACATTAACAAATAATATTTCAGAAACTAATTTCCTAGATGCAATTCTGAAATTCATAAAAAAATTCCAAATAAATCAAAAGCTGAGTAGTTAATAACTGACATTTTTCGCAAGCAGAATAATTTCTTAGATATTAATAATTCCTTTAAAATAAACATTTGGAAAATGTATCACATTGGTCAGAGGTTATCCTCCATTTATTATAGCATGCAATTTTTTGATTTGTGTTTTTTGAAAAATTTAGTTCAGTTCAGAATATGAAAATAGGTGTCTATTGTGAAAATTAGGCCTCTACAGTAATCTAAAATGGAGTGAGAATGATAGCTGAGAACTAAGACAATATTTGTCTTGAATAGTCCTTCTTAAGCAGTCACCTAAATTCCCACATAAGGACTTCCGATTTATTAAACTAAGCAGAAGTTTGTCTATTTGTCCAAGACTCTTTTATTACACAATTTTGGTTTGTCTTTTTGTTGTTGTTTGCTTGCTTTTAAATTTCTATTTCTTCTATTCCATACATACATTTTTCTCCCTTACTTAAAGAACTAAAAGACATTTAAATCCATCTGAGAGGTTAATAAAGCTGTTGTTGGAAGTAAATACCACCTAAATTTAAATTCTTTTGGTCTTTTGTCCCGATACATATCTCTGGATTGGTAAAATGATTCTTCGGAAAGACCTGCCTTATCAAGCTGAATGTCAGCAAAGTTGTCTTTTTCCGTTACTGAGGAATCAACAAATACTTCAAAGATTACGTCATGGAGACAGATAGTGGGAAGAATTGGACCATTTCTCATGCAGTCAGCAAGACTATGTTGCTAACAAGTATTTAAAACATAAGACATGGAAGCCTTGCCTGCATTCACTCCAGAATACTTATCATCACCCTTCCCTAATGGGTGTAAAAATCCCCAGGTGAGCTAAACTTCCCGATATTCAAAGATGTTTGGAAGCATAGAGAATGTAATTGTGAATTCCCTCTTATAATCTTTTCTACAGAAAAGTTTAAAGCGATTCTCTTATGCTCTTATTTTATTTAACACCTTTATACATCTTAACTTTATAAAACATGATGATTGAATGATTAGGCAATAGTAGAGTAATGAGGAAAAGATATGAAGTTCACAGGACTTTTGTAATCCATAGTGACTTTAGAAAGCCATGTCAGATTTTTAAAAAACAGCCAATTTGTCATTTTTTTTTAGTAGTTGCCTGGTATTTTGTTTCCTTTAATTCTTATCCTAAAAAGTGGGTTTACTTTTATGTCCTTAGTGTGGGTCTAGCTGCAAACATATTAAACTATGTCCACTTAAATTAATGACTATGAAGGTCTTTAAGAATGGTCCAACAGTTTTTTGATTAGTATTAAATTCAACAGCATTTGTTATGATATTTTTCTGTAGTTTTCTCAGTGATTGAAATAGCATGCTGCAACAACATTTTTATTTCCTATAAATAATATTTGTTCATCATTTTTACATTAAAAAATAATTTCATTAAGTGTGAGGCACTTTTAAGTAAAACCCAGCTTGTCAAGAAATACTTTCAAAATTATTCAAGAAAATTATTCAAAGAAACTGTTTCAGAATTTGTTACAAAAATGATGCAAAATAGAAATATTTTCACCTTATCTTGAGCTGAATACTTTTCAACATATTTTTTCCAACTTTTATGCATCTTCATCACTTACATAACTTGGAAACAAAAAGATTGAAAGACTGAGCATTTCTAGGGAAAAGGAATAGGATTTTCTCCCTAGACCTTTCAAAAATTTCTGTGGAATCTTGTCTGTTCTCCATACACCTATGAAGATATTTAACTTTATTAACACAGGAAATAATAGAAAACTTTCATGAGATAAAAACTTGTTTAGCCCATAATCTTGTTTAAATTAAAGATCCTAAATTGACAAGATACTCTTTTATGAATTGTGTCCTTTGTTACGTATATGAGCTTACCCATTATGCACGTGACCGATTTCTTGTCCTAACTAAGGAAATTGGCACTGTTGGGGCAGAGAGGGGCTGAATATACTCTCAGGGACTGGGAAACAGGGTGAGCCAAGGCAGTCAGTGCCCTCCCCAGTAGGACAGTCCCACAGGGGCTGGTAACAAGGCCTATCAACAGCTTCCAATAAGTCAAGAGATGAATCAGTCAGGAGCAAAAGATGGAGCCAGAGACAACGTTAGAAATTAGCCCAACACAAACAACTACCTGAAGTAAACTCCAAAGGGATTTTTCAAAATCTTTCCCCAGGTGGAAACAAAGGAAGATCTGGGCAGTAAGAGGTAAGTTTCATTGCCAAAGAGTTTATGCCTTTTTAACTAAGGAATCTTGAAAATATTTGACATCAAGCAGTTGTAAACTGTACATTAGTATATTCTGGAGAACCACCATGCACATTGGACTTCTATTTCAAATCTATTCTTTTCTTTTTGTTTAAAAGAAAAGCCACAGTTAGGCTCCATTATAGGTTTGGGTCCCATTCCTTAAAGGGCAAATAAGGGTAGGAAGTTAATCACATGTGAAGTTCTGCAGAAATGTAAGACATCATCACACTGAGCATCTGCAGTAAACTCAGCCCATGTTTGGCATGCTCTGGCTTAGGCAGCCTTATCTCATTTGGCTGCAAGTAGTCAGCAGCTACAATTTTCTTACATTCTCTTATGCTCTTTTGGCCAAAAAGGCCAAGGGTATCTTGGTCTGCATCAGGCAAGGCATTACCAGCAGGTTAAAGGAAGTGATCCTTCCCCTCAGCCCTCGTGAGGCTTCCTCTGGAATAATTCATCCAGTTCTGGGTCCCTCAGGGAAAGAGATACATGGACATAGAGGAGAGAGTACAAAAAGAGGTCATGAAGGTGATTAAGGGACTGAAGTGAGTCTCATATGAGGAAAGGTTGAGAGACCTGGGACTGTTTAGCCTGGAGAAGAGAAGGCTCAGGGCTGGCTTATTAATGTATGTAAATACCTGAAGGGAGAGTGCAAAGAGGATGGAGCCAGGCTCTGTTCAGTGGTGCCCGGTGACAGGACAGAGGCAATGGCCACGAACAGAAACACGGGAGGTTTCCTCTGAACATCAAGAAACATTTTTTCACTGTGAGGGTGACTGAGAACTGGCACAGGGTGCCAGAGAGATCATGAAATCTCCATCCTCTGAGCTATTCAAAAGATATCTGGACATGGTCCTGGGCAACTGGTGTCCTTGCTTGTGCAGGGGGTTTGGAAGAGATGGCCTCCAGAGGTCCCTTCCAACCTCAACCATCCTGTGATTCTTTGACCTGAAAGGATGTAAGGATTATGGTAAACACTGAACCCAGCAATCTTGCTATGTTCAGAAGGGACATATCTGATTTTCCATTACTTATGCCATTTCAGTCACATGACATAAGGAATAAATGTGGCCTTATTCTGCCAGTGATCAGCTTGTCTAGATGGGAGCTTCCAGCTTTGGATTGTGGAAAAAGTGCAGTAATGTTCCCAGGGTAATATACTGCCTCTCTCTGCAGGGTATTTTAGGTACACTGGAAGAGTGAGACTTATTTAACCAAAGTGTGATGTTCACACCAGGAAGGCTGAATTCCCACTCAGTATACAGTAACTCCTGTTTATACTGCATGTCTTGCCTTACTGATAGACAGACAGGATTATTCCTGTTATGTATGTGTAAAATCTATTTATTTAGTCTTGTACAATTAGTTTGGCAAAGGGCTGATTTTCACTTGCAGACTTTTTCACTGCAAAGTCTGCAGACATAAATTAGAAATCTGCTTCTTTGAAGTATTTTACAGGGCAAAATGGGAAATGGGAGACTTGAGCTCCAAGTCTCATCTCATTCTTGTGGTTAGCTGTGTCCTGTGAGCCTGTCTATGGAACTGTGGGTGCATATTTTCTTGTTGTTCTGTAGTGAACAATAAAGACATTTCTGGAGAGCAGCAAACAGCACCTTAGAATTTAAAATGTATGTCCAAGATCTCTAATTTATTCACATTTTCAAAAAAAGTGGGGTGTGTGATAATTTAGTTGGTGCCAGAAGGCTTTTTACACTGCCAGTAAGGATCAGACCCTTGAACTAAAGCAACTTTCTGCCCACTCAAAATCTGCAAATATAAAAAGCAGGAACCCAGTGGGTGGACTAGTGCCAATATTCTCACAATGGTGCAAAATTGCTTTGTCAGTATCAGTCTGACTGCACTGTGTAACTTCTGCCAGAGTTTAACACAAAAAGCTCCTTGAGCCAGGAAGATAGACCAGTCTGTGAAAGCTTGAATCAACATTTGGGTAGCTTCATGTTACTGGTTTTGCTTTTGTGTTACTATGCATCCGCTTTACTCATTTCCCAATTCCCAACTTTGTTTTTTTAAATCCTTTCTGATCACATTACATACAATTAAATTACTTCACTGAACAAATCATGTTCATAAATTTGCCTTATTGATTGTCCAGAACACAGTGCTTCAAGAACCCAGTGTGCTGCATGGCTCCTGTACAGCTCTGCAAGACAATAAAATGATTTATTCTAATGGATGACCTATTTATGATGGAAAAACAAATCTAATTTCAATTACTGCTCTAATTAGGATGACTCATGAAAACTGGAACTTTCGTTTTAGTATAGGTCAAAAAACAATGGAGAATGATTATTATTCATTATGCAGACTCCTTCTATCTGTTATTTACAAGTATAAATATTTCAGTTTGTGTTTTTGTTTATAATAATTTTTTTAAGACAGAAAGGATCTGTAAGCTGCTTTTGTTATTCTTTTAGGGATGCCTGCAAAAGGACACCAATATTGTGACTGATAATAATACATGGTATAGACATTCACAGTGAAAGAAAAGGATTATCTGCTACATCAGGTTTCTGTTTATTAGAAAGATTTTTAAGCTGAGTAAAGACCAAAGAAGCAGCAGCAGGGCAAGCACTGCTGGCGCAGGAAAGGTTGACTGTCTGCTCTGTCATTGTGTCTGATCTCCAGAAAAGCCACTCAAGGACACGTGGGCCATCAGCAAGGGGTGGTGGTGGCACAATAGAGCAAGTGTTGCTCCTCGAAGCAGTAATTATGTGCCCACTCCTTTCACATAGAAGAGGCAGAAGTGCAGCCCCCCAAGGACACATCCCTGACTGTCTGAGATTTTCAGGCCCAGTCTGCCCTGTTTGGTATCCATCCTTCTCTGTGAAACTCCTAGATCTAAGTAGGTCCCAGTCTGTGATCCTTGGTGCGATCCTTCATCGCTTAAAATTCTGAAAGCAGAAAGAGCTTTATAAGCTTGAACTGCTGTTGTCATTTAAGATCCTAGTGAAAGCAGCACCTTTCATGAGGTAAGGTCAGTCCTTGTCAGTATGCATTGCATGAATGCTAGGGTGGCTCTTGGTATCTCTGTGCCCTAAAGACAGACATTGAGAACTAATTTCACAAAACAGTTCAACATATAAAATCCATCAGTTCTGTAGCCTCTGATAATATCTTAGTACAGATATTAAGGTAATTGTTTCATTTTTCAGTAAATATTCAGAGTCCTTGGGAGTTTTGAGTGGCTGTTGTGTGGACAAACAAACTCCAGAGATAGAAAGTGTGCATTCCCATCACAATTCATAGCTGAATATATTTTCTCTTAATAAAGGGTGAATGACATGAGGCCTTGTCTAACTGCTCGAAGAAGTTTCTAAAGCCCTCTGAGAGGCTGATGTGCATTTCCAGTTCTTGTTCTCAATACTAGTTTGGAGGAAAAGAATATCAGCCAAATTATTTTTGTGTCCTAGGATTAACTCTTGCTTTTTTTTACAATCTGTGAACAAAACACTTCAGGATATGTGAATTCCCTGAGAAAAGTCATTTATATTGAAGGGTTGAAGCATCAGGGGACAATCTTTGAGAAGTGATGCCTCCCAGCATTTAATGAAAGTGATGCAAATCAACCCCACCCTAATTCAGCACTGTGTCTAGAAGTCTTAAATAAAGACCTCTTTTTCAAGTTAAAGGGAATAAATAAAACCTTTAAGCAGTGAAGCAACAACAGGAAAAACACATCAAAGTCAGCTGGCATATCATTTACAAAAACAGCCTTGCAAATGTGTTGGTCAAGTCAGTGAGGTGGGGAAAAAGAAAAAAGAGCAAATGTTCTTTCCTTTCTCCAGTTCTTTTATGTCAGCCATCGTAAATATGCTCAGAAGATGGTCCTTTACATGGTAGGAAATCTAAGTCAGAGTAAAAACGTACTTCTCTACTGTTAAATATTAGAAGAACTTTACATAGAACATACATCTGAGTTTAAGTAAGAGATTTTGCATATATTTGCATGATAGTCAGAAGGAAAACTCCAATTCCAGAAATCCTGGTGAGCGTGCAGTACTTCAGTTAGCAAACAAACCCAAAACAGGACTTTCAGGTAAGTTAAGAAATGAGTTTGCCCAAAGACTAGTGTTCTGGGTTTTAGAATGATAGTTCTTTTATTTTCCTAATTTGGTTACTTCTGTTTGGTGTAGTTTTTTTTGAGAAGAATCATAGTAGAGGACTGAAGCAACACAAGAAATTAGTTACTATTATATTTCTAATATTTAATAATAAATTACCTTGTAGGATTTCCCAAGTTCTAAGCCATAGGAGTATGAATACTTTGGTACAACTAATTAAAAATACAGCTTTCTGAAACATTGTTTGAAAACCCATTCAAAGGCAATGGGACTCAGTACAATAATTTTAGTGGGAAAAATTCCTAATTATTCCAGGGAGAACAGGATTTGGCTGAAGCTACCAAAGGAGTGGAATTAAGTATAAAAAAAGAATTACACTCTACAAGCATACTATCATAATGTATACCAGAACTTAGTGTAAGAACTTCTCTTTTCCAAAGGGGCTCCTTGCCCATGTCTGTGTCACAACAGATTTCTAATAACTTCTCCTCCAAGTGCTAGTGAGTCTCACAGTTTTTTACTGTCTGAGATCAAAAGCGACTGCATTGAACCCATTATCAATGTCTATAGAGAATAAGTATGTTTGCCAAGAATTTAGAATAATAGCAGAAGTAAGGTGCTATTGACATTTATTTAGAAAAAAACCTGAAAACCTTTGATATCTGGTCACTGGAATCACAGTTAAACTGCAGTTACTTTCATAATTAACATGACGTGTGATGCAGTAGCTCAGAACAGTGAAGTCTTGCTTTTTTAAAAATTCCATTTGATGCCACTAGGAGAGCTGCACTTCTTCAAATTAACTAAAGAATGAATGTGAAGTTCTAATATTAGTTTTGTCTACAGGGAAGTTGATTTTCAAATAAATGTATTTTCATTTTTAGACTTCCAATATACTCAGACAGTAACCTCTACATTGATTTGTAAAATTAAATACATGCCTGTCATATTGACCTTATGTGTTACAAATCCATGGTAAATAATTAGCATGAATAGTTAACATGAGCCAAGCTACAGGCAATTTGGCATTTAATTAAGGGTTTCAGTGTTGAAGAAATATCCCTGTCTTAGTTTACTGGAAACATATTTTTGTTCAACTCTGAAACACCATTCAGCCCTTGGACAGTTAGAGATTTAGTTTTAACCCTTGTAGAATTTTATTTGTTTGATTGCCTTATTATTTTCTGGTCTCCAAATGACTGAGTCACTGCAAGTGCTTATCAGATACTGATGCCTTTTGCATTTGTTAAAATATTCTCCCTCCTATTTCTGGTCCTTCTGCTGTCTGGACACAGACACATCCTGAAAATTTTTTTTTGCTCTTTTAGAGATCTGCTAACATATGTATTTTTTCCTTTTATTTTTTTTCCTAGTCATTCTCCCAGAAATATGGTAATACCCTCAAATGGATTTAGTTCTCAAGGACCATATAATTTCAAGAGCTGTTTGTCTGAACTAAATGTGTAGGAATTAATTCACCAGTGCATTTTTTTTTAGTATGAGTCTGGAACTGTAAAAGGGAGTAAAATTGTAGTGGAAAACTGGTGCATAGCAAAAATAGGTGGAAAATATCCTTGTGACTAATCCTCTCTGAGTTTTGCTTTCACATTTTTCTGCTGCTTTGATAGAAATCAACAGGTTATTCCACTGAGTTCTGTGGGAATTGGTCTAAGTTTTCAGTTACCCACCAAAAAATTCCTCTGACTTTGGCATATGAAAAAGCAGTTTCAGTCCCCCTAGGGAAATCTGTGTTTCTGCAGAATTAAAAAAAAAAAAAAAAAAAACAAACAAAAAACAAACAAACAAACAAACAAACAAAAAAAAACCCACACAACAAAATTCCAACCTATTCTCAAGGGCCCAGGACTTGGTTTAGGCCATTGCTAAGACCTTGGTACTAAGAACTTCAGTATGAACATGAATACAGCACTAGATGATTTAACAGCACACCATTTCCAAGTGTTTACCTATCTGACTCTCTGCAGACAGATAAAACCAGACCTCTGCCCCCACTTAACCAGGACTGATCATTTTCTACTATAGTTGTCATAGTCTATGCCTCTGACATCTACTATAGAACTGTGTGTGGTGACACTTCTTCAGCTGCATAAATACTGAGCAAATGAAAGCACAACACAAAAGAAAAAGATAGACAATTTGGGGTGCCGTTTCAAAGTTGTTAATCACTGATTTTTCTAGTTCTATAATATTTTGTGCTTTGGTTTTCTCATTTTTGTCCCTAGAGGCTTTCTCCTGCAGTTATCTGAAGTCATTTGACCTACTTTCCTATATGCTTCCTTCAATATTTGTGAGCACTGGAAATCTGACGATGTAGAAAAGTTAATAATTTAAAATATTTTTTAGCCTTCCTACACATCAGAATGGTGGGTCCTAGTATACTATGAATATAATCTCCTTCAGGAGTTGCCAGAATTATAATAATGCTTAAATGCCACAAAAAAAATACAAAATTAAATTAAATATAAGTTCCAGATGAGATTTTGATTGTGGTAATGTGTACCCTATAGAAGGATGGAAAAATAACAAAAAATAAAAAAGTATATAGTAAAACTCCAGAGCATCAAGGATTCATTTCAGCAAGGCCGCTTCCAGGAAAACTCAGACTTCTTCACCATGAGTGGCTTCTATATATATTTAATAAATATTTCATTCCTACTGTTCAGTCCGTTCAATCAATCCCTTGATAATGAAACAGTTGTTTTTGAAAGCCCGTCTATTTATATCCACCTGCTTCACATGCACGAGCAGACTGCTTGATATGGAGAGATGAGAGAGACATAAATATAGATGTACATTAATCTCATTTTGACTGCAGTTACACTTGGTATTGCTAGAGTAACTCTAAATCTAAGATACATTCGTATAAAACCAGTGCATTTGAAATCAGTCAATGTAAATCAGATATGAATTGACTGATTGATCAGACATGAGAAGTCAGACATGTAGTTATGTTGCTGACGTTTGTACATGTTGAATTTCCCCACAAAGAGAGCATTAGGAATACAATGCGTGAGCTGTTAGAGAACAGGCAATAGTAACATTTAGTATACTTTACCAAAAAATGCCTTCAGCATAAAATTTTGGTACTGCTGCAAGATTTTGGTGTCAATGGCCTTTGAAGGAGCTTGGGCGGTTAAGGATACTGTCATTTTACTCAAGCTCTCTCTGTGTATGACTTCAGACATACAATATTATGATG
This sequence comes from Struthidea cinerea, assembly GCA_013397865.1. NCBI lineage: Eukaryota > Metazoa > Chordata > Aves > Passeriformes > Corcoracidae > Struthidea > Struthidea cinerea. The sequence continues at coordinate 1,136,421 of VZTI01002336.1, read as the reverse complement.
TGCAAGGTGTTATCTAATCCTTTGTCCTTCTTGTATTACAGGATCAAAGACACCATGAAACCAATAATGAGAGTAATATGAGCTCTGCTTTATTTCACTTAAGCAGAGAAAATGCCTTTAAAACTGTGTCTGGTTTCAAAGTCTGAGGAAGGTTGAGTTCAGTGTTTATAACTCTCTTGGTTTGCAAGAATAAAGAATTTTCCTCACTTGGCATGAAATTATCAACTGGACCTCAACACTCGATTTGAACACAGAAGCAAAGAGTTAAGTCTCCATTCAGAGATCCATTTCTAGAACCCGTTTTTGACATATTTTCAAGTTTTAAAAAAGGAGTTATGCATCTACCCATCTGTCTAAATTCTTAAGCTCTATGGTGATAGACATTTCCCAGACATTTGCAATTCTTTGGCCTGTGTTAAGTAGAAAACCAGATCATAATGTTCTCTCTTAACCTTAACATTTATTAACGTCGGTTAAAAATTAGAGATAATAACAGTAAAGATTATGGTCAGACCTTTTCCATGAAGTGGACTTGGAATATAGAACTTTGGGAAAAAAAAAGAAATGCAAATGCAAATTCACCGAAGCTCTGCAGAGCAGCACAGGTGTAAGTCACAGAGAGAATGCAAGTGGGCAAAATATGAGACTTGTACACCACTCTTACCTTTGGGAGGAAAACGAGGAAATGTTTTATTTAAGTGGAAAAATAAAAGTGATTAACCAAAAGGAAGTAAGCACAATAAAGTACCATAAAGTACAACAGGGCCTAGCACATGAAAGGGATATTTGCCTCATCACCACTTCAGGGACCTGCTTAGCGCTTAGGCCACTCATCCAAAAGACAGTGAGACAACGACTGTCAGCCTCTGTTGCATTTACAGTGAGTTTTACCTCAGACAAGCAGCAGATAAAAATATGAAGGGAGGAGACTGAAAACATTTAAAAAACCATACCCAAAGTATTTGCCTAACAGTTCAGTCCAGTTTTCTCTTTCGATTCAGCAAAAATCTCTTGCATTTGTGGGACTTCCTTCTCTTCTGTTCTACACTCTGATTGCTAGGAAAATGAGGATCTAAGCAGGCTTATGTGTATGAAGGATCATTCCATCTTCTTTCTCAAAGACTGGACTACTTCCCCAAGAAAAGCAGCAGGAACATCTGTTCCAGCCAGATTTAGGCAGTATAGCACTTTTCATGACCAGAAATATGGCTCCGTTGAAGATTTTGACTCCAGGAAGTATAGGGATATCTGAACCCAAAATTCACAGAGTATCAGGTGGAAGAGGAGTTTGAACAGGCTTCTACACCAAATGTCCTTTTCCCCAACCAGCATTCAGAGTGGTGTTTGGGGCTTGTGTGACTCTTTCCAGAAGTGCCTGACTCTCTCTGGGTGCCATGTGTGGGGTGTCCTTCACCCAGCTTTAGCTGTGTGTTGCAGAGAGGTCTGACCTACTCTGGTTGTTTAGCTCCCTCTATAGTCAACTGAGATGGAAATCCTGCCAAAGGGTGGGTGGCTCATCCTTCCTCAGGAAGGGACATCTGGGACTGGCAGATAAATCTCCCTGGGTTTGGTTATTTCTGGCTGAAGAGGAACCCTGCATATTCAACTGCATTTCTAACTTTCAGATGACTTAACTTATGTGAAATATCTGTCAGCCCAAACGTGCATATTCTAACAAGAGCTATTCACTGAATTCTTGCTGAATTCTTGTAGTATCTGAGTTTAACATCCCCAGCTATGCATGCTGAACCTCACTTTATCTGTTCTTAACTGCACAGCACCAGTTAAATGTCTCGTAGTAACACCTTACTGACATCTGCCTGAGTTGTCCACTTACCACTTGGACAAAAAAAATTTAAAATCAATAAATATTCTTATTAGATTTGTATTCACCAAGTACCTTTTTTTTTATTTTAACTGGCAGTCATCTAGCCCACTTGAATTGCCAGACTTATCAGCACATGAATCTACATGCTTTAATAAAGACAAATTTGCTCCAGTATCCTTTGACGATATATTCAAATGACCCACATTTCCCTGAGGATGTAGGATATGTACCCCGAGTTCCAATCCTACATGTGTTCTCAATAAGTGTGGCTGTAAATTTAGCTCCAGCAGGCAGACTTGCCTTTCACCTTCAGCACGTTCCCATTTTTAGACTACACATATTTCAGATTTATTTAAATGCAGACAAAGAAACAAGCTTTATTTCTTAAGATGTGTTTTCTATTCATATGTTGTGCAAGGAATGCCATACAGGAAAAAAGTACATGGTTCTTGTCTACTATGAACACTTCAGAAAGCAGAAACACGATCTCTTATTTATAAAGCCAAAGGAAAAATTATTTTGGAACCTCAGAGTCTGAATGTGTTTCTCTGCAGTTAAGTGCAAAAGTAATTATGTTAGGGACTTCAGTTTAGCTAAACAGGGTTTTTTTTCTTGTTTATTTGTGTGTATTAGTGGAAAGGGGTTACTATAAATGGGATTTCTTGGTTATTTTTATCCAAAACAAGCTATGTAAAAGTCAAAAGCCTTATTTGCTTTCATGCCCATGTAATTAGGGCCAAAAACCCAAGAAAACAATGTGGTCAAGATCCAAGAATTTATTTAGAAGAATACAGCTGCCTTTGAGGTCTAAATAGCTTAGATACCCAAACTTCTGAAAGAGTTTGAGATACTAAAATTAAAGTTTTATTCCTACATAGTTTTAATGATCTCTGGATTCCTTGACACTATCATCAATCATCACTGATGCTGTTCAGATATACTCTTAGTACAAGAAATGATTTTGTTTTATACACATTTATAAAAGAGATGAGACTATCACCCTCCATCTTAAAAAAATTAAAAACTTAAACAGAAAAGCACGGGTACTACTGCTACTGCAATAAATTTATGACTTAGACTAGTTAGAGGCTAGGATAATGCCAAGGGAGTTCAAATACTTTCCTACTGTATTTGTTGGATTTCGATCTTCTTTCTAAATGGGCACAATACACTTCCTATTTAGACACTTCCTATAAAAGTTGTGTTGAAGACATTGACTATAATCTGAGTGGCTGAATCAATACATGATGCACATCAACGTCTCCTTCTTGGAAAGCAACTTCTGATTCCAGCAACAGGGTTACCAGAAATATTTGGATGCCTCTTGAATCTGCAATAAATTATTTGTAGTTGATAGAGGAATCATCCCTTCCTTGTGCACTGTGTCATTCTGTTGTGCAATGTGTTATTATCTGGTGCAACTGGTCCCAAATGTAAAACCCTGACAGAAATTAAAAAGTAATATAGTAATGAAAAAGACAGCTCCTTCTGCCATTGCCTAAGGACACCATCAGTTTCTTCCTACATTTTGGCCATAGGTCACGATATAATACTTGCAATAGTGTAGAACCACATTCCATATATGATTGACTCAACTGGACTGTTGATTTTCAAGTAAAAAATACGAAGAGAACTATTGAGTTAGCAATCGGACACCTGTAAAAAAGATATTTAGAAAGCAAAATTACTTCTGAGGCAGTCTGGGAACTTGAACGCATAAAAGACAGTGACACTGAATCTTAATTTTTAACTCCTGGTATCTAAAGAGATAATGACTAGTTTGCATAGCTGGATGTCTTCCTGAGGAGGAGAAATCTTGGATTTTCATGCAATTAAACTATGGAACACTTATAGCATTAGCCAGTATCAGCTGAGGCCTCCTGAAACAACTTTTAATTAAAACACAAGGTTTAATGTTAAAAACTGAGTATGTTCTTTTTCAGCATTTTAAATACATCAGGAGGTAATGCCATTTAGTGATACAGTGCAGTGCAGAAGAGATGGATGTTCAGACCCTTATGGGAGCAGTTCATGGGAGTCAATTCAGCTGCTTCAACAACTGCTACTGACACTGCTCACCTGTGCTTGTACCATGGAGAAATTCTGACAGCCTAGGGACCAGATCTCTTTCAGATAGAAACTAAACCAAATGACACTCTCCAGAGGGACTACTAATGTTCCCCAGATTCTAATGGGCACATAGCTTGCAGAATCAGACCAGAGGTATTCTGAGCTGCACCCCCAAAATGCAGGTAGGTGTATTAGGGGACTTTAGCAATGTATCTGAAGGGAGACTGTCAAGAGGATGGAGCCAGGCTCTTCTCAGTGGTGCCAAGCAGTAGAATAGGAGGCAACAGGTAGAAAATGATGCACAGGAAGTTCCACCTGAATGAGGAAAAACTTCTTTACTGTGCAGGTGACCATGAACTCAGATTTCCCAGAGAGGGTGTGGAGTCTCTCTCACTGGGGATATTCCAGAATCCTCTGGATGCAATCCTGTACCACATGCTCTGGGATGTCCCTGCTTAAGCAGAGAGGTTGGGCCAGGTTCCCATTGTGGTCCCCTTCAAACTTACCCATTACATGATTCTGCGGGGTTTTTGGTTTCAGTAAGAAGTATTTTATTCTCTAGACCCGTGCAGGGTGTAGTGTACTATGTGCTGCCATATACATGCCACCATTTTCTGTCTGTGGACTGCACATAAAAGCAGATTTCTAATAAGATGTAAAATACTAAAGGAACTAGTTTTCTAATTTAAGATTCACAGTGAAATACCTTAAACTAATTGTAGTCATGTGGTTTGTATGTCATAACTTGAGAGACGCTGCAGAGATTTTTACCCATATTAGAAAGGCCCTTGATGGGAAGCCAGCTTATGTTGCCTGATGTATTGCATTAGAGAGGGAGCCTATTCTGAGACTGACACCTATTGTGGCAAATATTCCATACCCCTTATGTTATTGATTTGGTTAAAATATGTTTGGATTGCAAGGGGAAGCTAAATAATGTTGCTGCAGTACTAATATGTACCAATTTCAAATCTGTGTCTTCACCAGAGAAACTACAAAGCAGAGAAGAGGCCTTACCTTTGACACCTTTTAAATAAGGCCAATTACACTGATGCAACACAATCTTTTGTTACACTGTTCATAAATACAATTTCAAACAAAAACAGAACACAAAACATTGACCTGTGTTGACTGATAATTTGTTTGAATCTCTTTCTGGACCAATATACTAGAAGATCTGATATGTTATTAAAATTAAATATTAGATTTATTTTCATGTAGTTTTACTCTCTTTGAAATGCAGAACCCTTTAAATAATGCATTATGTGCTTAGGCCTTCTTTGTGCAGTGCGACTTGTGAAAATGACACCTTTGGAATATACACAGGTGCAAATGTATTTCACTGCCACCCTTAAAATAAATATAACTCAGACTTCTTCTGAAGAAACCTTTTAATTATGCATTACTTTTTATCTCATTATTTGTTTAAATATTCACAGGTTTTTTCTCAGAACTGACATTGAACCAGTAGTTTGTGTTTCTGTGTCCCGAAGGCATTGGTAATTCCAAAACATTTGGGAGATTTATGAACTGTAGCAGACAAGTTTTCTGAATATCCCTCGAAGACCACACCAATTTATTAGCATGCCATTGTGACTTTTTAAAAATTAAAGGCAAAATAATGAGTTTTTTCATCCATCTACTAAGACAGAAATTGCATTTTCCTCATCTCTCGTAATACTTTTTATGTCATATTCCTTTTACTGATCTTGGACCAGAATTACATAGGAGGTTTCTTAGCAGGATTTATGAAATATTGAAATGGGATATCATAATCTCATAAAAATCCATTCCCTTGCTTTCTTTGATTTACTGTTTTTATGTACACATGTCACTGCTGCTGGGCCCCACACTCAGCTGCTAAAAAACAGTGACACAACCAAAGAGCTGCATTAGAGAGGAAGCAAGTATTTTTTCATATATTGGTGACCCAATCTCATTTTCTGCCATTCTGAGAATTTTGTCTCATGTGCACACCTAGCTGAGAACAGACATCTCCATTAGGATCATTTACACAGAGTGCTGACACTTTGTCCCCTGTGAACTACTCGTGGAAAACCAAACCAATTCTGATAACACTTTTAGACTATTTGGGGGGAAATTTCCTTCTGTGATCATACCGTGGACACCACCTTGGCCACAAGCAGGCCAAAATGACATTTCAATTATTTGGGTCAAACATGTTTGATTTCCTTTCTGAATGAAAGGCCAGATAAGACAGATATAATACCAAGACTAGTTTCTGTGAAATTAATTATTTCAGTATTATCTGCAACAATTGATTAGGAAATAAACACTCCAAAGACAGTAAGAACTTTTCCACTTAGTGAACATTTCATTCTCTGATTAAAACTGTTAAGAGTCCTCATTGCTTGCTTTTCCTAGAACATTGGTGTCCAGTTTTCTCTGCAACTTTTTGATCTCTCCTTGTCTTTGATGGCCATTTTTGTCATTGTCAGGTGTACATGTACACTAAGAATCTGTTTTCATCATTATCTGTGAGTGGACTTTGCAATTTGACCCTGCAGTAAAATCCAGGTGCTGTGATTCCTTAAGAACAAGTCCTTTTAATGAATTTATTGCAAAAGTGAGAAGAATAGGAAAAGCTCTTCAAATTTATTAAGCAATTATAAAGAAAATGCAAGGAATTAGTTCATGATACACTGCTTTTTATAGTAAAATTTCCAGCAGAATACAAATTCTTTTAAGGATTGTTATAGGAACATTTTCAAAAGCAGGAAGAACAATTAGTCATCCAGTTCTCACTGAAAATTAATGGGGCTTAGGTACATCAGTCTACTTTGCACTGTCAAGGACTTCTTTAACATGGCCCGTTTTGGAATTTTCCATGTGTTTAGCATTTTTGAGTTTCAGTTAATGTTGCATTTTTTTCTTAGTCTTCTTTCCAGAAGAAATTTATTTGTGAGCTTCTGTTTTCATTTTAAAAAGCTAACTTCCTTTTGTCCTCCATTGTAAGCTTTTCCTGAAGGCAATAGAAATAAAGAAAATAAAATTAAACAAATCAAATAAATAAGTTACAAAATATAAATATAAAAATTTATCTTAAGAAATACTGGTGATTTTGGGACATCTTTCTTGTTTTTCTCAATTATTGTGCTCAACCACAATGTACATTTTTTTTGTTCATTATGCAAAATAATTTTAATTTTCATGCAGCTTCAAGAGGACTAAAGCAAGATTATCTGAGTGAATGCAGCACAAGAAATAGGAAACTCACATATAGATTAGCTCATACTGTTATCCCTGCTAATGCAACTGATCAACAGTTCAGACCTTTTAGATGTTTGGAAGGCTGCCATTGTGGGCCTGACACAGTGACAGAAGTATTTTATTCACACAATATCTTTTGACTATCTTGTGACACCCTTAATAGAGATCAGTGTGTTCACGTTATTGTTTTTGGCAGTCCTTATTTTTTAAAATTACTTCAGTGGTCTTCCAGTTCATCCTAAGTATGCTTGTTTCCCTGTTTTCTGTCAGCATGCCATGTCAAAATATCTATCAGAACCATCACTACTCAGACAGAAAGGCATTGTAAATGTAAAAATCCATATCTGCTACTTATGCATCTTTGCTTTCCAACAGCACATAAAACAATCTCGGAAAGTCTGTCAGGGTGGAATTGGGTGCCTGAAGTAGTGGGTACCATCATTCAATACTTCTGCTCCCAAGTATGATCAGTGACTCCAAAAGACAGATCTCTGCTTGTTTTAGAGCACTCTAAATGCATTCGTGATAATTGCAAAGGGTATCATTGGGCATCATATTTCCTATGCAAGTAATTTTGAACAGCTAAGTAAATATTTATCTGAGCAATGCTGAACTTTTCCATATCCAGTACAAATGGTCATTTTCTCAATCATTCTCACTGTACTAATGATTTTTAATTGCAGAATAATGATTGGGAAACAGAGGTCTAAGAGGGAATATACTCGTGCTGTGGATTTATGCTCAGAATATTCATCATGATTCTCTTAAGTGTTTATATTGGCTGTCATTTGGTACTCATAATTATTGTAGTACTAATAAGCAAAATGAGAAAAGGTTTTTAAGCATTAGCTTTTTCAGTATTTGAGTCCAGGCATACTTAGACACCACACCTTCAACATCTTATTTAATTATCTTAACTAGAGTGAACATGAAAAAAGAGTGATATGTGTGAGAGCCAGGAGGAATTCAGGGTATTTAGGATCTGAACAAGAATTTTTAAAAAATTGCTGAGCAGTATCAGTGCATGACTGTTTACATGTTTTGGGAAGTCACTAACTTACATCCCCCAGGGTCCCCTTATAATCAGCAGAGAAATGTAGGTACTTTTAGGCCATAATCCATTTTGTCTACTTTATTTGCCTCCTTATAATGAACTAAATAGCACCCTGGTCTTTAATGACTATTGCCTTTACAATGCTCAGATTTCCACTGATTTTAAAGGCTCAGAGTGAAACAGATATAAATTTAAATTAATCAAGTGTCAGTCAAATGACTCAAATCAGGTTTCTTTTATCTTACCACATTAAACAGAAGATATAAGCACATAGATTTCCAAATTGAGGCATCCTTCTCACAAATTTTAGACAACTGAAAGTGGCTTTCAGAACAACAATTGATCTCAACAACTGATCCATGTAATGTCATCTCTGACACTCTGGAAGTGAATGTTCTTTTCATTGAATACAGCTGGGGCTAGGTGATTCATTTAGACTTAGACAAATAAAAATTAGGTGGTTAAAATTAAGCACCTAAGAGAGAAATATCCCTCAGGTACTAACTTTGTAGTATTAAAAATATCCTTATGAAGATTTGAGCTATGATGATCAGTCAAAGATATTGCCTTTGCAGAGGCGATAAACTACCTCAGGATCAAAGGCCATATTATTTGATGATAATATTGGTGATTTTAAGTACAAAATGCTCAAACGGAAGGTTAGGATGTTCACACCTTTGATTTATTAGTCAGTCAGCTACTGAGGTCAGTGGAAACATGAGGTGATACAGCACAAATGGAATTTAGTGATGAAGTAACTTGCATGCAGTATCAGAACTTCAATGACATACTCTGGCATGGACCATCTGCTCTTCCTTCTTCCTTGGCCTCCTTCAATACAGCTTTTTTCCAGTCATTGTTATATGCGTCTCCATCCCATATTCTTGGCCAGAAACAACGATTCCTTATTAGCTTCAAATGTACGTCCCTGGGTTTGGAAAAAGGTTTTCACCTTTGACACCTTTCTGTATCAGGTGAGTAATGTTACTGTGTAATTTCAGGAAAAGAAAGCAAAGGGCCTTTTTCTGCGTCAGGGCTAGGATGACACTCCTGGTTCATACCATAACAATCTAGCACAAATAAGAAAGGCAGCTCAAGGACATTTCGATACTATTTGATGCTCTTTAACTTTTTGGCACAACTAGTTGGTAATGATGATGGGAAAAAAACCTGGTGCATTTCAAAGTTTCTGTTAAGTAATTTTGTCCTCTGTATAGTAATTTCTAGACTACAAGATTTTCGTAAGACACCATTCCATATGAAATTAATAAAAACCATCTCCCTATTGTAGATTGATCTAGAGTTACATGTCTTCTATCAGGAAATTCCTAACTTCTTTCATCTAGGCAAACATACTCAAAATTAACTGCAGACTCAGTTGAGGAAATGTTTGCAATAATTCTTAGTATTTTCAAATCCTGTTTTGATGCCCTGAAAGTTCATGAGTTAGAAATTGCTACAATTTAATTAGGAAATACTTGTAGTTGTCCAAATGCTTGCTTCTGTTATGTAAATAACACTGGAACAAATTGTATTCTCTCACTATTCAAATCAGGGAAAGCTGCACCCACTGTAAACACGTATTTACAGAAGAAACAGTAACAAAATGGGAAGTAAATAATTTGCTGGTATGTTTGTGGCACGTTTTATAAGAAACTGAATGTTCAGAAAAGAGATTTACTTTGATTTATATTTCTTTAATGATTTGGAAATTATTTCATAGCTATAAAAGTATATTTATGGACTAAAATCATCACAGTAACTTTCAATTTCATGGAAAGACAAGAAAGGAACATTTACTAGTCAGTATAAAATAGAAATATATACTTTGTTGAATTGTCTAAATAATAGCTATTGTACACCAAATATAAAACTTTCACAAACTGGAGTTAGCTCCTATTCACTCCCATATCTGTAAAGTGGAGTGGAATTATCATTGTTACTGGTGTAGACTATTTTGATGGAAATAAGTATATTTAACATATTTTCCCATAAATATATTAAATCTTTACAGACAAATGTTGAATACAGAAAACTTAGATAAACATTTCGCCTTTCCAGTAAAAACCTCAAATTTTCCATTCCAAAATTTTGTTGCCACACCTTGGTGTGTATAAATGTGCTGAGAAAGTTGCAGATCATGTTTCTCAGGCCCCAACTCCTCTTTGGGAAGAGTTTGTGTGTGTTTGTTACCACATCACCTGGTGCAGTGGGTCCTTGGTCTGGAGCATACTGAAAGTCTTGTCCAGTTATGGAGAATGTTCATGTTGAAGAAGCTGGGAATAAGCTAAGCAATTAAATCTTCAGAAAAGCTCTACTGCAACATATAAGCTCACCTATTTCTGTTGTTTATTTGGGAAAGCAGTACAGTTTAAATAATTTTTGTTTTGATTTGTTTCTTCACAAAGATGCACTCACTGAAGATGGCAAAGGCATTTGTGAATATTTTCAGTCTAAATTAATCAAATAGGAAAAATTAAAGTTACACAGAAATCTTTTCTTACAAGAGAGAGAGAAATTTTCCATAAGCATTTTATTTATTTTTTTTAAAGGACAGTTTGTTTATAACAGAAGATGAAACACCTGGTTTGGGGCAAACTTTTAGAGAATTCTGACTGTCACTCTGGCAGCTTCCTGGAGGCAGATTACAGTATAGCAGCCCTTGGATTTTTCAGATGTAGTTTCAATACAATAAGGAGTATAAATTCCCTTTAAGAGTTAGTCGGCCTTCAGGGAGTTTTGGATTCTGATGTCGCTTGGTCTTTTCAGGGACTAGATCGGCCTTTAAAGTTTTTGCCCTAGACACAGGCTTCAGAGGTTTGCACTTGGGGAATAAGGTTACAGTACTTTTATTGAAGGGTTTTTTCAGTTTTGAGGTTAGCTGTTTGCACAACCTGGAGCATTGACAGACAGTGGCAGGAGAGAAGGTCTAGGAACAGTGCAAGTTCCCTGAAAGTCAATGATAGTTATATTTTTACAGTAAATAACAATAGAAGCATTACAATTTTTATCTGAAAAAAAATATTGAGCTGATGATAATGAACAGTGGCAGCTTTGGGGACCTTAATGCATAATGTTCTGAGGCAATGATAGTCTTTTAATCGTCTTCAGAAGAACCTTAATTAAGACTTCAAATGTTTTTTCAAATAATCTGCTAGATCATAATACTTTTCCTCATTCAAAACATCTCATTACTTGTCAAATGTCATTACTAAATGGGAAGGGAGACACCTCTCAAAAGAATGCTAATCTACTGTCCATGTCTATGGTTATCTGTTTCTGACATTCTTAATTCTGCTATCTTCACACTTTGCATACAATTATCATATTCTTGTGAGGTTTTATGAAAAATATCACAGCTATGAAATATGCCACTAAGAAAAATCTCTTTTACTTGCTTTAGAAAACACATTCAGAAAGTAATTTTTGTCCTATCCTTCATCTAAAACCAGTTGCAAGCATGGTACCTACACAGAAATGTAGTTATCTGGATTTAGATCCACAGTGAGACTTAAGTAAGAAGGGCTTTTGTAAATGTCTTGCAGCATGCACTTCTTTCTTCAAACACCACTTGAATTTACATCGGCATGCAATAATAAATAATCGCTGGCTGGCAAAATGAGGGGAGAGGGAAAGAATGGTAGCAAGAAGAGGCAGAAATTATGCAACTATATAACCTAAGGGTAAGTTATTAGCAAGATGAAATGTTCAGATTCTTGTACCAATGAACATTTAATCTGGTATATGGTGTGGAAAAAATCCAACAAGAGACACTTCAGGAGTAGAAGAGCATGAATTAATTCATACTCTACAGATTAAGTTGCTAGTTTAGGGCATCTGAAACTCAGATTCAAATTACTATTTTGAGGTGGGTGAAATGAGGTTTGGAAGTGCAGGACAATTTTGAAATTCCTCCTTAGTGATTTCTGTTCCTCCTATCAACAATTAAACATCCTGAAGTGTGAAGGGTCAGGCAGGTGGGATTTTTGTTTTCTGTAAGAAAGATCAACTTGCTCAAGTTCCCAGTGGAAGCAAAATTCATAACTGATGGCCCAAAACAAAGAAAGGTGCTATCATTGACCTTCATCTTCCCTTCAGAACTCCCCTTCATCTGTGAAGAAAGAGTTGGGGAATTCAAAGCTGTTACACAAATGACAGTTTGGAAAGCCTTCTATGGGACTTAGAAGAGGCTTCCTTCTCTGGAGGAGTCCTTTAAATCAATTTTGCCTCTGGATTATGAAGAACAGAATGTTCAAACACAGCCTCTGAATTTATCACTTTTCAAAACAGTACTCGGCAGTAACTTCTCATAATCTTACTGTATTGTAAGTACACAGTGTTCTTGAAAAGCAAACTTCTGTTTTAGTGTCTTTGTACTTTGAAAACTTTGGTTTATGTTGCCATGGGATATTTTAAAGGCAATATTAGGAGCATAAAAAGCTGTATGTTTTTATTTTGGTTTAGTTCATCTGTAATCTATATATTTCTGATTTTAAAATTTTGTCCTGGGATAAAAAAAAGGTTTGCCTTTGCAAGAAATAATCCCCTCATGAATTATTGACTAACCTTACTGCATAAAATCAAGACTCTCAAGGTTTTTGCAGGGGTATTACTCAGAAATTAGGAACTTTGCCAAAGGCTGGGATAAACTAAAGAATGCAGCTATAAATCTCCAGGGTCAAGTACAGGGAGTGTTTTATTTTGAACATGATTCAGACAATCTCTCAGTGTGTTTCTTTGTTCTTCAGCTCTTTAAAGCCCAAGATATCAGTAATTCAAAGTATGTGCCTGATGGTACTTACACCCCCTGTATTCGGAAGGTGTAACATAGTAGATTTTCTTAGCTGTTTGAACTGTTGATACTCTAAAGCAAACAATAAAAGTTCACATTCTTGCTCCTGCATAGAACAACTGTTAGGTGTTAAATTACCCTCAGGCATTTTCTCCTTAACAATACAAATAATAGTCCATTTTTTGTCCCTCTAGTAAAAAAAAAGTTCTTTACTCTTGAGAAATATAGGTGAAGATGTTGCCAGTATTCCTCCCCTCACATGAATAGGCATTTTGATAATGCACATAGTCAAGCTGGAGTGTAGAATAAAGACCAATTGCAAAGTTATTAATGCCTTACTTTCAGAGGAGGCAGGTAGGAGGTATAGATCTGGCAGTCTCTTCTTCATTCCCCACAGGGCAAGTGACACACCTGGACTTGCAGACACAGTCCCAGTCCCCCAAAAGGGGAAATCAGGAACTGAGTGTATCATGCTCCATGTACATTACTGTGAACTCTGTTATACCACCAACAGATACAGGATGAGGCTTAAGTCAAAATCCAACACACGGAATCACAAAATCAGAGAATATTCTGCATTGGAAGGGACCCACAAGGATCACTGAGTCAAACTCTTAATGAATGGCCCATGTGAGGTTCAAACACATGACCTTGGAGTTATTAGCACCATGTTCTAACCACATGAAACAGTCTAAATACTTGCTGGTTCCTATATAGTGCTTGTGGAAAAGCATACAAAATAGAAATAATCGGTTCTCTTTTATGTCCAAGACTTCATACAACATCAAAATATTTAATTTAACTCATATTAATGTTCGGGTACTACTACTACTAATAATAATAATAACAATGGCAAGAGAGGAAAATGTCCACATTTTTGCAAGTAAAACTGATGCAGATTCAATCTTTGCTTACATGTGTGCTAAGGTACAGACAGAATTTGATCTACTGAATATTTCATTAAGGTGTTGACAGCTAAGCATCTGAGATACAACTGCAGAGATTATATATGAAACATGCCAACAGAGACTAAATAACAGACTACTCAATCTTTTCCTCTATTTTTGGTCTCTTTGTCTCTCTCTTTCTCATTTTAGCTGCATACAGTGTAAAAACTGGCTCACACATGTTCCTGCAAAGAAAAGAGTTAAGGTTCTGGTTGCTCTGCGAGATTGTGGCAGCCATTATTCATACAGACCTTCCTCTGTAGTTAAGAAAAAGGCCTGAATCATACACTCAAACACAAATAAATCTTTCCATGGGAAAACTAACTCCAAGGGGCTTTATTCGACCTAATGACTTCTTTCTAGCTTTAAAAGAATCCATATAGGAAACAACAATCTGTAGAGTGAAATACAATCTCTGGAGACAAGGCGAGCAGCTGCACATACCAGAAGAACGAACTTGCAAGAATTGTTGTTTAACAGTTTGCAAACAACCAGTCAGTCCAATGAGCATTCTTTAGAAAGTTGTAATGAACATAAATAATTCTCTTCCTTTAAATAGTTCTTTAAACCTATGTTGCTACATTTTTCTATTTTAGCACATCATCATACAGTTAGTATAACAAAAAGGGGAATTAGGCCTTGTTCATATATTTTACAAATTAGGACTGGTGAGTTTATGATTAATTAATAGGAAAAGGGATGCATTTGTAACCAAATATTTCTACAATGAATAATTTATCCAAGTTTACTTTTAGCATATTGGTAAAGCAGGCTTCATTTCACATACTGCACAGTAAAATCACTCTAAAGAAATTCATGAGACCAAAAAATTACCAACATAAAAATCAATTGCTCATTTCAATTTAAAAGTTGGGTTAGAACTATATACAGTAGATTTAGGATAACCTCATAATATATGTGATTGTCTAGGAAGGATATAGGTTCTATTATTCCCAGACAGAAAAAAATTGTTAATTTCCCTAGAAGCAAGTTCTTTGTGTTAATTTATTCCTTCACATATTTCTCATTCCCATGAAAACACTTCTTTGTGAAAACGGAGAAAAAATATACAGTAAATTAAACTTGGAGCAGTGATTTAAAGCAGCAGATATCCTATAAAGGGGGGAAAAGATAAGTTATCTTAATTTATGAGCTTTACAGTTGTGAGTCGTGTCCTGTTATGGTTATTATATTTATGAGGTCTAAATGACTGCTGAAATAAATAACATATCTATGACTATCCAAAATGTATGGTGAGAATTCTACAAAAAACCTTCAAAGACATACTAAGATCAAAGCAAAACATTTAATTTCATTTAGTTCACTCAGAAATTTTGAATAGCAAAAGTGATATATACAAATAAGCAATACAGATTTCACAAGAAACCTTAACTGTAGTGGTTAGAATTTGGAGTTATACTCTAAAGTTCAAATAATTGCTGGTAATGTGTTCTCTCTAGAGATAATAGAAACTGAGGTGCTGATTTAGAAGAGAGGCAGGACTGACTTATCACTGACTGTTCAGGGATGTGACACTGTCACAAAAAGAGGCAAGAGAAGAGTACTGTTTATGCATCTGGCTGTTTACATAGCACACAGTATCAGCCACTGATGAGAAAATGTACCATGTTTCAAAGCCGAACTCTTTATTGTACATTAGCCATAGAAACAATGGTAGAAAATTATTTTCCATCCAGAGTTAGAAAAGCTCTTTTTACTCTAATGGCCTAATGTGAATTGACAGCAAAGTGTATCCCTGGAGAACCAAAGCACTATGCTCTAAGTGAAGACAGCACAATTCCATTTATACCGACATATATCCCAGCTTATAGATTTCAATAAGCATGAGGAATTTTTCAAGATTTCTGTACAGGTTTTAACTAGTGTAGATGTAGATTTTGACAAGGTCTTCACTTTTTCCTCTCCCTTTTTTTTCCTCTAACAAAAACACTGATAACATGATTGCTATATCATGTTTCATTACCTGAAAAGATAGAAAATAGATTATTCTGATCTGAATTTGCTGCTAATGTAGACTACTAGAGCATTGACACACCTGTGTCTCTACCACACTTGTTCAGCCATTTCCACATTCAGTGGCAGAATCTTTGAAGAGAACCTCAGCCACTGCTTTGGTTTCTCACAACATTTGAAGATTGGTTGATTGGTTGTGTAGTCTTGATTTTATTGCATAGTTCTCTCATTCTTTTCGTGTCAATTGCATTATATTTTCATAGATCTTTTCAGGTTTCCACTAGAGGGTAAACAAATGAGCTTTTCCAAGACTGCACAGTAAACTGCACATGCAAGTGCTGTGATGGTGTATGGATTCAATAATTCAAAATACGAAGGAAGCAGGAAAACATAAGGCATTTTTTCCTAAGCTCATTATTTATTGCAAAGAAAACCACCACATGCTGAAATCAAGTAATCAAAGTTTGACTTTGAAACAGGGTTTCTACATCTGCAACATTTGCGTCACAGCACACCGCATTTTCAAACTTGTAAGATAAGAAACTTTAAAGTCTCACTTACTAAACAAATATTTTACTGTGGTATTCGTAATACAGGGAAGGTTATAATCTTGTAGCAAGTACAATACTGTGGAAGGTCTGAGTAAAGTACAAGGTATACTCCAGAAATGAAAATTAGGGAATTTCTATTGTCCTGTGTTTAGGCATTTAGACCTAGCTGGTATTTGGAAGGCAGAAGTTTGACCACCTCACTACACAGATAACCTTTATGTTGTGGGGGATATCAGGGGTACTAAGTTTGCCACAACCAATCTCCCTCTTCTTTTGATGCATGAGTTGGGAAAGACATCATGACTACTGGAGAACTTGGTATCGCTTTTTGCTGGAATAAACCTACCACAATTCTTTTACACTCCAGCACTCTTTGACAACTATCATTTTTCCCAGCCTCATACATGACCTAGGAGAGCTTTTGTCCATGGTTAAGTCTTACACACAAGAAAAATGCAAATGTGAATGAAGCAACAGTGCAACCTTACAGGACAAGAACTCACTTCCTTACCTTCCTTTCCTATGCTGACTGAAATAAACCTCTCAAAAAATACCTTCTAAAAGTGTTTCAATAAACCATTCACAGCCTCACCCTCACAGATGGAAAATCCTAACAATATGGAAGCATTCTCAGGCTTTTTGCTGCAAAGAAGAGGTGCGATTTGATATTCTCATAGAGAGGAAGCTCAACAGGCCCTTGGACTCAGCTCAGCTCAACATGTAAATTGATGTATTTTTCGTGGATTCACTGTAGTCATACTGCTTTACATCATCTGGCCTTGCTAATACACTTCTCCTTTTGTTTGTGTCCACTGAGGTGCCCAGCAGGAGAATTTATGTGCTTTAAAACTTTATTTTTTAATTATGTCTTTAAGGTTTCTGGTTTAGATTTTTGGGGTTTGCGTTTTTTTTCAGCTAGGAAAAATTCTATTTCACTGATTGCATTTTTTTTAAATTTTATTTCAAAAGGGAGTAAATTCTGAAGCATACAAAAATAAATAAAAATGCATAAAGAAGAGCATATTTTTCCAACTTCACATATCTTAAAAACAGCTGAAAAGATTTTTCTTTCTCTTCTAACCTTCTATAAAGAATATGTTTGAGCTCAACAAGGTAAGGAAACTCTTAGATGCAAAGGGCACATTTTCATAAAATTATGAACAAATGAAAATGGAAGGCTAGGGAAAAATGTTATATGCATAATGTTTGTATTACTATTGATGCCATAAATGCCATTATACTTTCACTAGATATGATTTCAAACATTAGCTACTGGCCTGCTGGGTTAAATATTTATTTTCTAGGAGTCCCATCTGTTTCAAGCTACCAGCCAAAAGAACTAAATAATAAAATGTACAATATACACAGTTACAAGGTACAGAACAATATTTTTCAGGATGTTTGCACTTCTGTTAGCAGGAACAGATAAACAGACCCACCACTGGCCAATAAGCTTTTTACTGGTGGAAATTTTATCCAATAATTTTCTATCTGTTTTGCTGTGTTAAAGAGTGCTATAAAAGCTATCTTTCCTATTGCCAGTTTTCAAATGCCCTTGTGGATTTTAACACTCCCTTTCTTGTTGTGACTAAGCTATTGCAGTAAATAATAAATGCCAATGTTGGGAGGGGTGAGGGAGGAGAAAGTGAAACTATAGCTTGCAAACAAAAGATATATTTGTGTCTTCTGTAACGAAATAACATTTTCTTAGATCACATATAAAGAGCCACTGCCTTAATAAAAAGAGTTTACATTGAATCCAATAATCTTTTACATAGGGAAAATTGTTGTGTTTACTATGTTTTTTTGGTTTTGAGTTTGATATTACATAGATCGTGGTTTCCAGCAAATGATATGCAATCTATTAATACCACAATACTTCAGCTGTTTCAGAGAACCACTTTTCTGCAATTATGCATGTAAATCTTAATCCAGTAACTGTCTGAGATTAAGATATGGCTGTAACTTGTATGTAGCACAATTGGGAGGCTGCATATGTGCAGTTTTTATCCTGATACTCTTGACAGTCTGGGAGATGCTACTCAAATCAGAGGGAAAAGCAGTTCTTCAAAGGAAATTAATTTGCATTCACACATATAGCCATGCAATGCCCCTTTCTACACTGCCACAATTCCATCACACACACAAAAAAAAAAAAAAAAAAAGGCCTCTTGAAACAGTATCTCGGAATAGATAGACTGCTTAGAGTTTAGAAATTGTGAGAAAAATTGTAATTTATATTATGCTCTATGAAGATCATTTATTATCAGAATCCATAACCTCAATGCACCACAGGCATGAAACAACCTATCATTAAAGTGATACAAAAAGGGAATATTATACTTCATATATCTTTTTTTTTAAAGAATTTCCCCCGTTTTTAAATATTTTTCTGCTTTATCAACATAATTTAAAGATTTCTGCCAGAGTAATTTTGAGTCACAGTCACAAACTGAGCTGTCTTCTGTGCTTTGGCAGTGACACTCTGTCTGGGTTTCCGTAGTGATGTACCAAACAGATTAATTTTCCTCCTCCCGCACAGAGCACATCCTTCTGATGGCATTCCTGTTGTGTGGGAGGGCGGCTACGCTCCATTCACACACTCACAGATGTGGCCTCCTGGGCTTACTCCTGACGGGCTTTCCAGCAGCTGAACATTTGTAGCCTCAAGGCCACTCTGCAGCCTTCTAGTAAGCAGGCAGGACATCACAGCTTAGGCTTTGTTTCTTCCTCCTATTGATGTGTTGGGTGGGATTTTATCCTGCGGAGCTGAGAATTTCTCTTTGGAAAGGAGGGAAGGGAGGAGAAAAGGGGGAAGGATGAAAGGAAGAGAAAAAGGAGGAAAAGGAAAAGGAAAAGGAAAAGGAAAAGGAAAAGGAAAAGGAAAAGGAAAAGGAAAAGGAAAAGGAAAAGGAAAAGGAAAAGGAAAAGGAAAAGGAAAAGGAAAAGGAAAAGGAAAAGGAAAAGGAAAAGGAAAAGGAAAAGGAAAAGGAAAAGGAAAAGGAAAAGGAAAAGGAAAAGAAAAAGAAAAAGAAAAAGAAAATCTAGAAGAGCAACCAATTTTGGTGTTTCATAAAACTGCCAAGGAGAAAAGCCATGCTCCATTCATAACTGCTGTTATACAAATAATTTTAGCTACGTGCCTATGAAGAAACACAGAAATTTTGACTCCCAGGAACAAAACCTTGCTTGAAACCAATGATTTGATCAAGAAATGCCACAGAATGAGTTGCAATCTAATGTCTTCTCAGACATTTAATGGCATACATGAATGGCAGAGAGTAATACATTTAAATAATCTTATGTCTTTGAAAAATGTTTCCACATCAAGCATTTTGTCAGAACAGCTGTAGCTGCTGCTTCTGCCAATAGGACATTTGTACGACTGCACAGATCAGCACAGGCCATTTCCTGCAGGAATATTTTATTCTATAATTAAATCAGGAAGAAAAACACCTGGAACACTGTTGAAGGATGTAGAGACACAGTTATTTTGAATCAGATTTTAGTCCATACTGTACTTCCTGGTAGCTTGGTAATGGAGCATTCTGGTGTACTTCAGTATAGCCCAGGAACTGGAATAGCCTCATGAAGGGAAAATGACCCTACGAAGTTGTGCTTAGGGAGGATGGGGAGTTGTAGCCTGGTGCTAAACTGGTACTGCAAGAGGGAAGATGGGGTCATTACTTCTGCATGAAAAGCAATATTCCAGATATACGTAAAAAGAGAACCTGATTCCCCTAAAACATCTTACCATATTCTCTGCCTGGAGAAGACAAAGAGAAGTTCAGTGCAGAACACGGCTATTTCCATTTTCAACTTGACAGTAATGTCACAACAAAGCATGGGGAGAGAGAGAAAGGAAAGGATTTCCCTACATTTGATTGTGATCGTACTCTCTCTACCCATAAATCCTCCTCGGTTCATAAAGATTCTTTTAAAGAGCAATTTGATTTTCCTTTGAAAAGCACTGGAGTGCATCCAATGTCATTAGTTCTTTAAATATGTCCATAGACTACTGCAGGCTTGAAGCTTTGTGCAAAGTGCCTTGTCACTCCTGGCCTTACTTTTCCTTTGTAGGAATCCAAATTAAATTGTCCTCTGTGTGTTTCCAGTAGTACACAGGGATTGAAGGGCTTTAATGTTCTCTATATGAGTAGCAAGGCATATTGGGTGAGGCTCCAGGATATGGTTAAATTGCATGATTGTATTTTAATAGATTTTTCCAAAGAAGGCAAATCTTGATGCAATAGCTTGGAACTACATAACTAGTCAAAATTATTCATATTAAATCAGTGGTATCATGTTCTCATTGGACTCCTTTTTTTGGTATACTTACGTAGCTAGACATCCTTCTTTTATTTTTGTTTAATATTAAGATCTGATTATTAAAATTATTAGAGAGGTGTATCTGAGCATATTAAGGTGCAAAAGAGACCATATGCCAAAGTCAACAGTAAATGTGAGGCAGAGAGAGAGTGAGGCAGAAAAAGAATTTTTAAAAGGGAGGGAGACAGAAAGAGAGTGACAGAGCAACAGATTAAGTAGAAAAATATCACCACTCCATGGATTCCAACTGTGTCCCATCCAACTGTGTCCTCTTTGACTGGTCTTTTCTGTGGTGAGGGTGCCTTGAAACATAGAGTTCAATAGATTAATATATGCTCAGGCTGGGTGGGCTGGGAGTTTTATACTGTCTTTGCATAACTGGATCTGTTGCTACACTTAGATCATGTGCAGTCCTCTGGTGGAAGGCCTCAGCAATGGGTCTGGGTGGCTTTGGGTGTCTTTGATGGGTCACTGATCCGGTCTAAGATGTGACAGCTCCCTCTCATATCAGCATAGTTGAGCCAGTTATGCCCCATCAGACCTTCCCTGGGGGAACTGATGGAGGTTTTACAGCTGAGCTTGTGTATGGGAGGACAATTACCATGATAAAAGGTACCATTCTACCCTGCAAGATTTTCCTCTTAGTGGCCTCAAAGCCTGTTTGTAGCTTCCCCCTGTGTCTTGTGCAAATCACCACCACATCCCCAAAAACTCAGCTCCTCCCACTGAAGGGAAGCAAGCCTGGCCTCAAGCAAAACACCCTGGCACCCAAGGGATTGTTTTGAGTCATTAACCATTAGCAGTCCAGTCTATCACACCTGACTGATGGATACTTCAAGAAATATCTGAGGCTTTCTAACCTTAGCATTGCATTTTTTCCTTCCCTGAACACCTTCACCTGCTTTTCTTCTGTCTCTGCTCCTGTTTTACTCCTTAAGGTCTCCAGTTTTCCAGTAAAGGTAATTATTCTCCTACATCTTCACCTTCTTTTATAACTTGGGTAGTGTCAGCTCTTTTTCTGTGCTGAGTAATGCAAGCCCTGCAACTCCATCTCTAAACCTCTCTCTGTATCCATTCCCCTATGCATCTACTAACTATCACTCAATAGGCTTTTGCATATTCCATCCTCCAGTACTTCCTTTCTCCTGGATGCTCCATTAGGAAATGATTGCTGTGATCTTACAAACACATTGATCATTCATGGCTGCCCTATTTGACTGCGTCTTTGTAGAAATGGTGCTACTTTTGAAGATCTACAAGAGGAAATCCAGAAAACTGGGTCCAGTGCCAAAACTATAATCCACATTCCCTGGGAAATGATGTGTCTACCCTGACTGAGACAAGCTTAAACCACAGGCTCTTAGAGGAAATTCAGGCAGCATGTGTATTTAACATTAGACACTTTTGTAGAAAGGCCTGCCAATCATACTGATTTGTGTCAAATTAAGTGCAATGGGATTTTCTTTTTTTTTTTTTAATCCACGTGGACAGCTTGGAGGCAGGATATTAAACAAAACTTTTTCAATAATCATCTTGGCTGAAAGTAAATTGTGGTCTTAATAATCAGAGAGGGACAATCATGTTATAAAAAGTTATCCCTCAGGTAAGGAATGCTTGCCAAAATTAAACTCTCATAAAAGCAGCAATAAGAGAGACGACTTAACAGGCATGATCTTGATTTTACTAACAATACTCTAAAATTAAGGGATAATTCCACACATTCATTGAGTTCCAATGAAGTTTCTCATCACTTTACACTATTGACTGATTATTTTTAGAGTTCTCTTGTGAAGTAGGGAAATATCCAAATTTTAAAGAAATATATATCCTAATTTTATAGGTTTCACAAGTCTATCAAGTTCTCACTTCAGTACTACATTCTTTAACCATCCTTTCTGACTTAAAAAAAAAAACAAACAAAAAAAAAACAAAAACAAAAAAAAAAAAAAAAAAAAAAAAAAAAAAAAAAAAAAAAAAAAAAAAAAAAAAAAAAAAAAAAAAAAAAAAACCAACCCTCTCTGCTATGACATATTGTTTTAAATGAGGGTAAAGTCAGCAGTAACATTGTGTATATTTTGCACAAGATTACCGATGACTTAAATCAAGGGGATACTTATGGATTTCTGCAACACAGAGCTTTAGGGACTCAAACTTGCACACCCTGTGAAGATGAAGACAAAGACATTTCAACTTTAAAGTACATTACCATCAGAATTACTACTGGGAGGTGTTATGGATGGCTGCATTTCTCCTTTCCCTCTTCTGTACCGTCCAGTTCAGATTTTGGCTGCTACATGACTGATGGCTACTTTTGATACCCAGAGCAGAGAGCAGTATATCATTTGTATGAGCTGTGAGGGCTGGCAAAATCCCCACTTGCAGTGATTGCAGAGCACTCAAAGGAATCTTCTCCTATCCAACCTACTGGGATGTAGAACAACACTTTTCAGTACCTCTCTTGTTAAGGTGATAGAAAAGGAAAGTTAAATCACAGCTAATCAGGTATGTTCCAATAAGAAACAGTAATATTTTTTTCCATATATCTCACCTTTCCAGGAAAGAACATAAGTGGCAGAACTTTGCATGCACTCTTGATTAATAGAAGTGACCTGCACCCAGCTTTGCTTAAAAGCAAATCAAAGGGGACAAAAGAGCCCCAGTTCCTCACAAAAATAATTATTTACTGAAGGTGAAAAAGTAAGGCATCAAGAGATGTCTCAATATTTGCTGCCAAGAAGGATTTTTCTGAGCTTTACACATTTAGATGGAGATGATGCCACTGTAAACTCATTTTATAGTAAATTTGGTTGTAAGGCGTGATTTATCTAATGTGTTTTAGACATTTACTTTAAGATTAATAAATTGTGTCTTAGACACAACTTATTCTCCTGACCTGATGTTCAGTGACAGCAAGGAGAGTTTAGTGTGACTATATTGGTCATGTGTGCATCTTGTCAGATAAATCCCATCTTGGCTTGCTGCTGAAGTCAACTTACATATACGAAGTATATGGAGGAGATGTTCTCCCTTCTTTTGCTGCACGTGAGCTCACTGCCTATGGCCACACAGTCCACAGTAAAAGTGAAAGCCAAGAACAGCCTCGAACATGAAATCACTTTTGTGTGGTACATGGCATTTCCTAATTTTCACAGTTGAAATCCTTTAGAGTTTGTCTTTGAACCAGTATGAACAGGTATGAGAGGTTCCCTAGTCCCACCTCAACTCCCAGTATATTCAGGGAAAACAAGTAACAATTCCAGAGGGACAAGGACACTTCCAAATGTTCCCTTACTAGATGACAGACTGCTATCTCAGTCCCTGCCATCAGCATTTGTCACAATCTTTTATTAGAAAGACACTGAGATACCTTGCCTTTGTAAATAATGCGTGAAGGGAAATTTTATTTTTAGTAATGTGTTTTGCTGTTGGTTTTTGCGCATCATGGAGAGGTATAAATGACCTATCTTTGTGTCTGTATCTAGACCCATGAAGGACTGCTTCCCATGTTGCATTATTGAGAATTTTGTCAGATATACTTTCTACAACAGGATTTTCTTGTTTAATTTCAAGAACATATTTCACATACTCAATTCACAATTAACCTTTTGGAAGTTCTTAGATGGATATAATTAAAGGCTCTTTGGTGACTTTGGCTGGTTATTGCTTTGTATATGCTTAATTTGAAAATGTTACTGAAATATCTGACTGCTTTGTCTGTAGTATCTGAGGGTTTACTTAACTTCAGCCTAACTCATCTAGAGTTATGTCTTAGAATTCCATTTCTTTCCCCTTAAAAAATACATACACATATATATATTTGTGTTTATCACAAAATATATATTTTAATATATTTTTATATATTTCACACAGAAGGCGTCATGTTGCCAGAGGTTCACAGACATTCTAGACTGAGGCCTTCATCATTTGCTATTTTAGTCTGCCTTCATGTTAATACAGGTCATACAATGTGTTTCTCTCCAACAATTTTCTACACTGTGCATTTTCTAATAATTAAAAAAATTTTCATCTCACAGCGGTCCTCAAGATGCCTACATTTTATTTTCTTGGAATTGATTTTGATCTGATTCTCTCTGCAAAGTGATCGTATCAGCACTGATTTCACGTAGCACCTCCACTGAATACAGGATAACAAAACAGATTTCTCTGTGTTGTGGCCTTTTCTGAAATATGTAAAACTCACTGGTCATGAACCTTCCTGCTGACATTATGGTGTGCATTATCTTTCAAGGAAAACTCTGCCACAAGCTAATGACATTTGCTAATGACACACTAGTAAAACTTACCTGGTGAGATATCTGGCTTTACTAATACACTGTATAATGGTTATTGCTTTCCCTTTTTTTTTTTGTTTTTTTTTCCCATTTTATACTGGTCTTCTGAGCGCCAAATAGCATTTAGTGCTCCTTGTGCTCAGTACTACATGAGGCAAAAGAGTGTCAATAGCCGGATAATATAAACATCGTGTAAGCTGTTTTAGAAGATCTTTGTCAAATCTGAAGACAGTTTGTCTCTGCCCTGAGCATGTGTTAGATGTCTATGCCACTTGTTTTAAAACAAAACAGACAGGTTGCAGAAAGCATTTACCTCTTCAGTGTAAGACCAGTTGCAGCCATCCAGCATTTCTTGTTGCTCCAGGGAGATTTTTGCTCAACTTCCCAACTGTCTACTGCAGAAATATTCCAAGTTCTCCCAAACCCCATCCCAATGCCTCAACCTGGCCAAAGCTGATTGTCCCCCCTGCTAAGGCACAGTCTGGCTAACCTGGAGGTAAAGCCTTTCTATCACTATTCCCAGTATCAAATACCAAGTACAGCAGAGAGAAGGCTTTGTCCCTGACATCGTCTTCTGTTTTAATCAAGTCCCTAACTTATTTTCCTCATAACTTTGTACATAAGTCTTAACAAAGCAAAAGTTTGTTTTGAAATTCTACATACAAATATATTTTATTTAAATCCTTTACTGCATTTTGCTTAAGGGTTTAGTTAAGGTCTCTCTTTTTCATGTACATCACAGGTAGCTTTCCTGTACTCATAACAGTTTATATTTCAAAAGAAGCAATCTCAATTCAAATCTTTTTAATCTTGAACCTCCTCCACTTCTCCACTAACACTTTAAAAATAATAAGTTCAGGTCTATGCAAATGACTTCTCGTCCTAACCCAGCTAACATTGAGAAAGAGTAAAGTGCTCAACAGCAACAGTTTCAGCCCTAAGCCATCTGCAGGCTTATTTTTAGGATTTGAAATTTCAAACTGAGTACTTTGCTAATCAAAAAAAACCATTGAAGACTCTTCAATATTACCAGGTCTTACACTTTTACCACAAAAACAGCAATATTGCAGTGAAGTCAAAATTTTATGTTGACTTCCACAGGGCCTAGAATTTGATTTGTAGTGTTGTCATTTTTCTACAGCAGCAGATTTTGGCAGTATGAAACTGTAAATGAAACTCAGCCTTTATTTTTTTACATCAGTTTTTATAGACAATTCTTTCAATGAAATCCAAATGCCCAAAACAAACAAAAACAAACAAACGAGACAACAAACAACCATCTCAAGACCAAAAAAAACGCCCAAAAACCCACTCCTCAAACAAAAACCAGAAGGCATTTTGAGGGGATTAAACTTGCATTAAATTTCATCAGACCCATTTTTGGGATCCTGACAGAAAATACAGGAACACTTTTAGTTTTCAAATCTGTATTTTGAAATATGTTTTTAATCTTACATTTTATTTTATTCTGATTCTTATTTTGAAGTAGACATTTAATTTTATTGATGTGCTTAAGGTATTTACTATATCTCCCCAGCCTTTTCTTTTCTAAGCAATTTTGATTTTTATTGCCTTCTTACATTTTTATTGATTTCTGTGTTCCTCTTTACATAAATTTTTTCAGTTTATGGTTGATTCTTTGTTCACATGACATTGGTTGATAGAGTAAAAAAGATGAGAGGTGATAACAGGGCTTTTCAGTGGTCAGCTCATCTAAGCTCGTTGGCTATCTGCACAAATAGATCACTAGCAACATATTGACTGAAGTGTTTAAGCTTCAGGAGTTTTATCTTGCACCACTGACATTAATGGAAGTTTGCAACTGACACGGTAGATGGTGAATGAGAGTTTGGATTGCGACTGTATTGTACCAATCTAAACCAGGCTTCAATTGCTGCTCTATTTCTTATAGTCATAATCTGCTTGATTATTTTTCTGTAATGATTTCAATATATTTTTACACCTTCATCACAGAACTAAAGTTGTTGTGCAATATTTTTTCAAAGAAAGGCAAGAACCCAGTTCACAATTATTTACATTCACCTATTTTTGGAATTTCCACAAATAATTGTCAGTACACCATTATTTTTTTTTACTACATTTTCTGAGTACTGAAATACCTGTATTAGAATTCCTGTGGCCACCTGATTGATATGCATGCTCAGTGTGAGCAGCTGTGTACATACCCCTGAGAATAAGATCTGAGATAAGCTTTCAAGTACTTAACCATGCTTTGGTTTCTACTTCTCATATTCCTACCTAACCAAAATATCTCTTTCCTAAAAGCATGCCAGTTACTTTAAATAACATTACAGAAAAACAAACATCACTGGAGTACCTGAAGAAATTCAGAACGTTCATATTATACACAAGAAATCCAACAAGGAGACACCATATGTCTAGAAGTCTTAATATATCTAGATAATCTATTTTCTTGAGCTACTCTAGCATTCAAGGGCCAAATTTAAAAAAAATAAAATGGAGAAAGAACTTTAATTTGTCTGCTTCAGTTCTTGTGCCTTTCTTCCCTACAAAATACTAGCATCTAAATAATCACTTAATGGGATTTAATTATGAAAATTCCATTGACATTTGACAAAATAGAAGGACTCTTTTCTCTTTTTCTAATACCCACTGACAAGAAACATTTATAATATTCACAGAAATTAATCCTTAATAGGATAGGAAAAGCTGTGTAGGCAAAATGTACACAGATGGAATTTACCTTCCATTTTTGAATACATGGATGAAAAGATGTGTCGACAATAAAAAAGCATTACACGCTGATGTACTTCATAAATTGATGTCTTAAATATGGCATAAAGTTTTCCAAGTTCAAGAAAGCACTAATGCAGTTGTGTGTCTTCCCATCCGTGTGTGTGTGTCTTTTAACATTCTTGTGACTTCCTGAAAAGCCATCCCTGATCTGGAGAACAATCATTCCTACAACATGCATGTTTCTTAACACCTGTACATCTCCCTCCTCCCTTTGGTGAAAATATGTTGGTTTCATCTCTTCATCCTCCAAGCGAACAATAGGGAAAACTATTATTCTTGTTCTCAGCTGAAGGTTCTATAATAAATTAAAAGTTTGCTGTCTTTTAAAAGCACTAGGTTCTCATTTGTTGAATTCTTGCTCTTTGTATTCCTGAAATATTGCTTATTATTTATTGTAACTACCTGTGTAATTATCTTTTTGCTTTGCTTTTGCCTTTATTATCTATTTTAACTTCTTTTGCCTTTTTTCAGTGTTTTAGTCCTTCAGAAAAAGTGATGTTTTATAGCTCATCTTTTCTGCTGCCTCAATTTCTTGATCATTTTTGTGGTGAATCATGGTTTCTTTACGAAATATATTTGTGTTACAAGCATGTACTCAATTTTTTCAATCAGAGTATGCAGATGCCAT
Organism: Struthidea cinerea; assembly: GCA_013397865.1. Taxonomy (NCBI): domain Eukaryota; kingdom Metazoa; phylum Chordata; class Aves; order Passeriformes; family Corcoracidae; genus Struthidea; species Struthidea cinerea. Next base: position 1,107,947 of record VZTI01002336.1, on the reverse strand, counting down.
TTCCTTTGGAATGCAGAACTCTGAGAGAGGAGGAAATAAGGACTTTAAAAATTGATGTGTCCTAATATATGGGTATAGCGTTAATTTTACCTTCTGGATTAAAAAGTGTATTTCCAAAAAAGTTTAAATATACAAATGAAGACACATAAATAAACTTTATAAATTATCTTGGCATATGCTTGGAGGAAGCAAATAGAGTCAAGCACCCAGTAACACAGATGCACCAAATCCTGTATTCTGGGAGTTTGCTGCAGTCTGAGAGCTGGGCTTGCCCTGTTATGAGGCCTTTGGACAGGAAAGCGTATGAGTTTCTGTGGTTCAGGTGTTACTTTTGCTGCTGCAGTTCTGCTTCTGTCTTCTGAGAGTAAAGTCAACAGATGTGATTACAGATGGGACGTTTTTGTCAGAAGTGGGGCTGCAAAGCAGATAAATCTAGAATCAATCACCTATGCAGACTGGAAAAGTTACTTTGGAATTTCTTCTTGAAAAGGGTGCAGAAAAATACAACAATGGAATGTGTTTTCTATTGGCCTGGAGGTAGATGGTTTACAACTGTGAATGTGCATACCTTTAATGACATGGGAATCTTGCTATGAAGCCTATAATATGCCCCTGAAATAAATACAGCAATATTTTAGAAGCTTTTGAAGGAGATTATAAAGGCCAATAAACAAAAGCACATTTTTACAGTGTTATTCGGTATTCATAGAGATAAATTTTCTTTACTAGTTGTTGGTAACTCAGCCTCATTGTTGTAAGGCACAAAGAAGAGGTGAAGAAACCCTGAAAATGACATATTTTGTATTTTTTAACTGCTGTCACTCTTTTCTAAGATCCTGTCAGCAAGTCTATTTTCCAAAATTAAACATTACCAGATGCAAATTAGTTTAACAATTCTATCTAGTCGACTTGGAAGTACCAGGCTTATTTGTGCAGAATACTGAGAAAGAAATGTTTTTGATGACTCTGAACAAGCCAAAGGGTGTTTAATAAATATTTGATGTCTGTTTAAATTGAAGAGTATAAAAAATTAGTTTTTCAAGACAGATGTGAGTTTGAGCACCTGTTTTAAATTAATTCCTAAATGGTATATTTTTCCAAATGAAGGTTTAGAACTCTGATTCTGATCCACTTGCTTCAATGGTATTATTCATACACTCAAATAAGAACCAAAATTATATAGAACAGGCAACTAACATGAATAAAAAGTGACAATATGAAAAAAAATGTTTGAAAGATTTAGGACATCACAAAAGTCCCTTTGCTGAAGCCCTTACATTTGAACATCTCCTCATGAATTTATTCTTCCATTTCCTCCTACGTTTTCTTGCCATCATATCCATTCTCTGCTCAGAACATACATACTACCACAAGACAAGCAAAGACAAATCAAAAAATATATATGAGTTAACTGAAATTAATAATGTTACTTCAACGTATCTTCATTCCCACAAACAAAGAGAGATTATCTTGCAGTAGCCACTAAAATTAATATTTTTTAGGGGCTTTGGTATATCAATAATTAATTATTTTTTACTATCATTTGGCTTTATTAGTTTATTTTGTTATTAGTTTTATTGGATGTGTGCAAGGATACAGATCCCTTCTGCTTTAGGACTTGTATTCAATATAAGGGAAGAGGTCAAGACATCATGAAAAAATGTACTGATCTGGATGACTCTTGCATCTGGTCATATCTTTTATAAAAAAAATGCAGGAGAGATTTCTATATTTAGAGGCTCCGAACAACTTTTTCTTTTCTCTATCCTTCAGCAATTTTATTTTCCTAGGCCTCTATTTTTCTTTTAATTGAAAACAGCAGATTCCACTCCAGTTGTCACATTTTGACCTAAAATATGACTTTTTTTTCTGGCTTTTGTTTGATTAATGAATAATGCAGTTCACCTGATTTTGATTTTACCTTGCATTCATACATTTTTTTGCTGAGTACACTTGATGAAAAAGTTTCAGTTCATCACCTATTGAGAGCTCAGATAACAATTGTTGTGTATGGAAGAATGAGACCAGCAGAGGCTCCAGGAGCTGCTTGTGGAGATCTGTTAACATTTACAATTGTATTTATTGCTCCCTATTTTTCCTGTTATGGTAGTGAATTGTTGTTGGGTCTCTCATTCATTAAAGCACTCTCTGCTTAAGATTTTTTGTTGCTTGTCCACAAAGTTACAGTATTGGGAGAACTTGGCCTTGAACAGAAATGCACAGTTTGTTTTAAACTGAAAAAAGAAGATTAAATGCAATCACAAAGCTTTTCCATTACTGTCAGAAAGTTTAAATGCTGGATGTGTTATGACTATTGTTAATTGTTTCTCCTGATTTGTTTTTTTTTGGTATGTTTTCCCAATTTGATGTGGTTGGTTTGAAACATTTTAGCCCATCTTTTTCTTCTGGAAGAAATCTGAACAGAGAACTTATACTTGTGTTGTTCCATTGTTCCACTTCTGCTTCACTCCCCTGCACGTTATTTGATTTTTTAAATCCCTATTATATCATTACTTCAGAGGAAAATAACTGGAGGTTATGTTCTCTTTTTAATCTTCTTTTGCCATGTAATAAGAGGGTGGTTAGAGACTGGGCAAGGAAGAACAAAGAAGATATTTTAACAGCAGGAAAGTCTTATTCAGATTCCTAAATGAGCAGAGAGAATCGGGCCAAGACTTCGCTAACATTTTCCATCACTTTTTATTGACCTCAGCTTTGAATCAGAAAACACCACCTGGATATACTGTCTGCAGCGTATCCCAAAATAAACATTGCCAGCTACCACACGCTCAGGGGATTCCCTCACCTTTGTAAGAGGAAACAAAAGCAATAGAAAGGGCAGAAGAATTTATGTGGAGCTGTAAATCTTCCACTCGCAAAGTCTGGAATCCTCACTATGACATTACAGCCATGGTTACTGATTAACAGTGTTTTGTAGCTAGGGCAATTGTCAGCATCCAGCCAGAGCTGCATTACTTCTGTCTGATTCTTATTTACGCTGACATTTTCTAGCCCATCAAATACAGTCATTACGGACTAGATGCTGTCTTGTAGCCAAAGTCTACAGCAGGCATAGGTAGATGTCTACACATCTCCAGAAAAAGAAGGGAATTTCTTTAGGAGTTCACTAACGCAACACTAAAATTCTATCTAAGATGGTTTCTAGTCAATTAATCTCTTATAAGACTTGGGCAAAAGAAATGGAACTGAGGGGGCATTTGGAGACCCATATTCAGAAGACATAGTCAAATGAAGGCCAAACCATTCCTAAATGGAGCAGCAAGCAGATATGGAGGTAAAGATGCCTGTAAATAAGTAAAATTATGCTTTATGTTTGGCCTGATCATCTTTGATTTCCTCCTTGATTTTTTTTAATGGGATCTTAAAAAAAAGTCTTTGAGAATTCTAAGTGATTAGAAATACTCCACATGATTCTGCCAACCTTCTGTATAACAGCCCTCTGATTAGGGAGCTCAAGTTAGAGAGCAAAAAAATTGGAAATATGAGTCAAATGGGAAACCTGAGCTTTTCTCCTAGATTATGCAGGAAGGAAATTGCGTCTTCTCTTCTGAGGGAGATATTATAAAATGTGGTTCAAGACAGCCTTCTCTCAGTTTTTCAGGTTATATAGTTTTCATAGCAAAACTGAGAATACAAAGATACCCATATTTTAGAAAATTTCAGCACAAGATATATACCTTGAATTCAGGAGTAGTTTCTGGTGTTAATCAGACACAGCCTGGGGACCAAAATTCTCATCAAATCACAACAGAGATTCAGTACAGAAGATCTTGATAAACCTTGGAACCAGGCCAAAAGAAACTGCAGGAGGTTAAAAAATAAAAGTACGAAGTTCTGCACATAAGGAAGAGTAATCCCATGGAATAGTAAATGCTAGGAAGTAACTCTGGGAAGAGATGTTGAGAAGACAGACTAAGAAACCACCTTGTGGAAAAGGTTTATATTATAGTCTTTATGGAGAAGAATCTCCTTACCTGTCTCATCTGCTTGCAATGGAGCTTTACACTAAAAAAAAACATTGCTTTAACTTCTCAGCCAGACTGGGCAAGACTCAGTATAGAATATTGTCTTGGGGTGACTTTATGATGTGTATCCCCTATCGCTGCTCTATGCCAGAAATTAACTTTGTGCCTTTCTGTGCCTTTAAACTGAGCCTGAGAGGGGGGAGACGAAAAAAAACCAAGAGAACTTTTCAAGACAGTTCTTCAAGGACACAGATACACTCCTTGGCTTCTGCTGCGGCAGCAAGAGCAGAGGAAGCACCCTTCTTGCTTTTCAGCCAGCTTTCGGCTTCTTTTCTCCGGAGGGAGACGGAGAGTTGAACTTTGTTTTCCTGGGCCTTTGGTTTTTCCCTTCTTCTCTTCTGGACTGTTTCAACATCAGAACACACTGGGAGAATTTTCCACCGAGGCCGGGAGGGGGGCCCACACCGACCCAGCTCCGAGGAGGAGGGAGACCACACCTACAGAAGGACTCTGAAATCTTCCCAGGTTTCTCTCCACAGTGAGAGGTTTTATTATTCAGCATTATTATCCTTTTCCTGTGTGTTTGTTAAATAAATAGTTTTTATCTCTTTCACTTTCCTCCGAGGAAAATTTCTTTTTTTCCCAAACCTGGTAGGGGAGGGGTGGTTGTAACCTGCCTTCTATCAGAGGATATTTTCCTCCAAATTTGTCCAAACTGGCACAAATATCCTTGTCCTGTTGCCTGTGTTTTAATGCTTTGTACTTAACAGGAATGTCTTCATACTTGTTTAAGTATATCTTGCCACGAAGTCGAAGTCAGCAAGCAAAATTCCTCCCAAGTCCAAGTCTCATCATCTATATCTTGGAATCTTCTACTAAAAGCTTGTGGGACAGAGATTTAAATCTCTAAATCCACAGAGAAAATGCGTGTAGTCAGTACACTTATGCCTCTGCAGGTGAATGTCTGTTGGTTTCTCCCACTGGATATATTTCATTTTGCATGAGACAAATTTTATTCAGAGAGCAAGAATGACCCTCTCAGCCTAATGATTTCCATTTGTGATATGAAAAGCTGTGGTTCTTCTTTCTGCTCTAAAAAATCATTCCAGGAAAAAGTGAATATCTTTAGAAGGCGGGCCTGAGAGCGCACTTAAAAATATATTAAGGCAGAGCAAAGACACAGTTCTGGGAGAAAGGGGAGATATAAAATCCATCAGTCAGAAAAGGCACTGAATCTTAACTCTCCTTCACCTTAATTTATTCTTTCTATTCTGGACTGCTGCATCAGAGAATGACACCACCCGCTGCTTCCGGCCCATTTGCAAATATAACCTAAACGTGTAGAAACTTTTTCTGAAATTCAAAAGTGTAGTTGACATTTTTTCAGTCAACTCTGACTGCATTTCACTAACAAATGTCACAGCATGCTGCCTGAACAGCCTTGTTTCATGAAGGAAACAAGCAGAGCCATCATGCTTTGCAGCCTCTGGAATAGGGATGCAAAAGGAAAGCAATTTCTGTGTGCCTCCATGAAAGCCATGTGATAAAAACTGCTAATGTCATTCATCACACAATTTATACATGTGCCAACAGTCAGACTGACAAGGAACAGTATTTAGCAGTCCAGTTCATATCCTAAACTGGCAGAGAAGGGGTTAAAAGGACTTCAGAACAAGAATTTCTTCTTCACCCATACTAGTGATCTCTGGATCAGAGATGATGTCTTGAGAAACACCAATGGCTTCCTGTTATTTCTCTCTGTGTTCATCTTCAGAGTATGGACATTATTTTCACCTTAGAGGGTATCAGTCATTACAGTCTCACATTAATTAGTACATTAATATAAATATTTCTAGAGAAGCAAAGCATACTTCCGTTTATAACACTTTACCACTACGGCCAGGGATTTCAAGGTAGCACTTTATCAAAAGACACACATTTTTGTTCTCTTAGCCAACTCACAGAATGAAAGCTACAGTCTTTTTTTTCTTATTCTCTTTTTCTTTGCCTTTTCCTTCTTTTTTCTTTCTCTTTTTCTTCTTTTTCTTTTTCTTTTTTCTTTTTCTTTTTTCTTTTTCTTTTTTCTTTTTCTTTTTCTTTTTCTTTTTCTTTT
>VZTI01002336.1:1064802-1101737 GCA_013397865.1 Struthidea cinerea | reverse complement strand
TTTTTCTTTTTCTTTTTTTTCTTTTTCTTATACTTTTTGCTCGGTTTCTTCCTTTTCTTCTTTTTTTTCTTTTTCTGCGCTAAATGTTGCTAACAATATATCACACTGACTTTGAAGAAATCTGTAATAGTAAATATTATGGTTTCTTCTAACATTTCACCTATGAAAATAAACTGCATAAAATGGAGTTCACATAAAAGATACCAGGGTCAAAGACCATTGGAATAGGCACTGTAGGTCCATTACAACACAGTGTCCATAGGCAGTGATTATTTATTGGAATATGTTATGAGTCATGGCAATTCATAACACTACAGTCGCTGGAAAATTCCATTTTCCACTGTGAGCCAACATTAGGCTTACGGTACATACATTTTGATTAACTGAGACACAAATATATCCCAGCAGTTACAGGAGAGTTGTTTCCTTTCTTTCCTAAAATTGAGAGATACTTATTATTTCCAGGAAAATAAATAAGGTCATGTGGAATGAAGCATTTACAATTCTTGGCAGGACACTTAAAATGAATAAGACTGTACATGAAAGCTTGTTTGACTGTCTATTTAGTTTCATTTTAAAGATTTCAGTCTTATCATTCATGATTTATGCACAACATGTACTGCCACTTGCTGGTCTGTTCTATAAATACCTTCATAATTTGAATTAAGATAATCTGTTATCTATGCTTGGTAGATGTATTACAGTTTTGTACTCACTTAAAGTTCCACCAAACCATAAAGCCTTTTTGCATTTTAGATTTAGCTAAAAATATTCATCCATTAAAATAGCAATCATCATTAAAATTAGTTCTCTGATTCTACTGATTAATTTTAAAACAACAAGCAAGGTTTCTGAAAATTTACAATTAAACATATTTTTAGACAAAACCTGACAATTTTTAAGAGTCTAGAGAAGCAATTACCTGGCATAAAATCTGCAGGACACAGTTAGAGGGAAGAGGAAGTAATTTGAAATAAATACATACATTAATATAGACATGTCATAAGAATATTGCCAGAGGCAACACAGCAGTGTTGCTAAAAAAGTTTTAAATGAGTACATTTAAGACCTTTCCACTTCTCTCCAGAAAAATGTGAATCCTTCTATAAAGGGGGCGGGTTGTTTCTTTGTGAATATATAGTTTCTGTTTAAACAAGTTTCAAACTTTTCATCTTCTCTCACCTCCGTAGTTTCACTAAGACAAATGTGAGTAGTTGGCGTAGGAGATGCAAGATAAGGGTTTATAATTACATTCTGGTAAATGGGCATTTTTAGTCACATGAGGAATTTGAATCTTATGTTCACCTTTGGCTGTTGCCAAAGGGGAGCGAATAACCTGTTCTCCATGTCTGTGAGAGAGAGAATAAAAAGTGGTGGAGCCAAGGTGCAGTAAGAACTATAGCTTATGTCTATTAGGAAGTGCTAAATCACTGGCACAGACTGCTCAGATTTCCTCAGAGAAATCAGGAAATACCATCGCTGGAGATCTTTAAGGTAAGTTAGACAGTAAAAGGTCGTACCTTGATGCCTTTATTTAGTCCTTCTAAGTATCACATAAATGTTTTGAAAAGCATTTAAGAGCTATGTGTTTTTTTTTTTTTTACATAAAGCCATAAAAAAATTTGTATGTTTCTTCAATATTCGTCTTCATTTACAATCAGAAAAAAGCTGAGATTTGAGTCTTTATTACTTTTAATTTTACTATTTCCTTTCATTTGTTTACCTGAGTCTAAGAGGAGGGCTTGGATACTTTTCCTTTTCTTTTTTCTTTTTTTTGTGGGTCATTTCTGATGTGCTGGGGTCCATCAGTTGGTAGCTACTGGGCTAGAAAACCTCTTGAATGTCTCTGTCATCTTGTTTGCAACAAATAGCTTCTAAAAGATGGTCTTTCTATTTAAAATTTAAATTATGCTTAGAAGTCAACTGCAGTAATACAAATTCTAATTTTAAGTCTGAAAACAAGCCAAAGTCTGTAACTGCCAAGTACTGTCATAGTTTAGGAAATATTAACATGGGTACAACCTTAAACTTTGGCACATTCTAAAACTTTTTTAACAGTAAGATGATACTCAGAGAAAGATGTAAAGGCATATATTTTTAAATTAAGGACTGCCATCACCCTTAGCTTATGGGGGCAAGGGGAAGCCCTGCATAGGCCAATAGATTTTTTTGGTTTTTAATAGGAAAGAACAAGATGTCTCTTTAAGTGGAAATGAAGCCCATTTCCTTCTCTTAAATAACCAATATGCCAGACAAGATTTTAACCTGTTTATCGCCTTTTTTAATTCTTTTATGACTGTATTGCTCATGAACATTGAACATCTTACGGTAAACCCAGATTTCAAGCAGCAGAACAATTACAAAAAAAGCAAGCTGCAAGCTCCACTAGAAGCATAATGAGGCCCATGAACGAGTATTTGTTGCCAAGTTTGTGAGTCAAGGAATTAAATGTTGTTCAGCTGACAGTACCTGCAGATGCAGTCATAAAATACCAGTGATGGACTTAAATTGCAAATAGTAGCAGTCTACAGGCTGTCACAGGTGACCACTGGACAGTAACCACTCTTGAAATGCCATCCTTGAGCCTTTTAAATAAAGAGCGGTGGTAGATTTTTTTAAAGGGTGTGGGAAAGGGAAGGACAAACTTGTAACAGACTGTTTTGATGTGTCAGGGCAAGACAGAAATAATTAACTGGGACCTACCTGTCTCTGCTGTACAAGGAGTGCATTGTGCAGAGCTCACAGCTTGCTCTTTGTTCTTCTGAGCACTGCAGGGATAAACAGGAGTGACTTAAGCTCTAAGAAACAGCTCCAAAGCCTCCTGAAGCCAAGAGACTCATGATCAGCCCCTTGATTTGGCTAAAATTCCCTGTGTGCATTGTACCCACTCAGTAAAAAATCCGTCCTGAACCTTCAGAATAAGCAAAACACAGGGGACTGTTTGATACCTGCCTCAGCTCTCTCTGCACACTATATAATGAAATTTGGCTTCCTTTTTGTTCCATATTTTGTAACAAGGACTGGCATACAATAAATATATAAAAGTTTCCAGCTTCATTCTCTCCCTATCAAGCATACAAAGGAGGTCCTGTTCCTTCTTTGCTTTGTTGCTGCCTGCAATGTTTCCCTGATCCACATCCTCATATTTAGCAGATAAAGGAGATAAATACAGCTGAAAGGTCTTTTTGCACATCAATCAAGAAGATGGAAAGGCCTCATGGGCTGTATTGCTGCTTCAATTTATGGAAAAGACAACAAAATTCCCACTCCCTCTGTTAGAGAAAGATCTCTGGTCTGCTCACAGCCAAAGGCAGCATTACTCTCTTCTGCATGACCACCCATGATGAGGGCTTATAATTAACACAGTTTAAGCAGACTGGGAATTGATATATTAATCCAAAAATTATCCAGTAAAGACTTACTTCTGACTGGGAATGGTTAGTACATTCTCCTAATCATCTGAATAAGAGAAAAGTCTGCATCCATTCCATCAGACTTCAGCCACGTGAAAGTGACGCTGGTTTAAGCAACCGCCTGTGTTCTCATTGCTGCTGAAGGAAAAGGAATATGTTACATAATACCCATTTTGGTAGTAGATACATCACTTTCTGGAGATGTCAATTCTCTCCAAAGACAATACGGGCTTCTGGAAGACAAGGCTGGAAAAGGGCCCGTCCTTTTAGATGGTGCAAGTTAAGTCAAATGAATTCTGCCAACAGGCTGCTGCTGCTATAAATCACAGCCTGCTTGCGCCCAGTCCCACACCAACACAGCTCTCTCAAAGCAGCTGTAAGAAGTGACAGCTGCCTGGCAAGATACTAGACTTAAATGTGAGCAGATAAGAAGTGAGATGGAGTGATATTGGACTTGGAAGGAAAAAGAGGAAAATATGAATCATCCATTTTATACAGTATATTATACCATTTATGGTTCAAAGCAACATTTGTGTGACACCCCCCACAGAGGGTAAATTTCAAATACGTTCTCTCAAGATGATTTTCAGACATGTAGCAAAAGTGTTCTAGTATTCATCTGAAATGCTATACTGCCCCTCTATTTTTCTACTTCTTAAGAAAATCTAGCAAAGCACAAATCAGTTAATAAATAGAAGTGTTCTTGCGACACTTTGGTTGTTTCTAAGTATCAAAAATAAGGGAAAATTGTTATTTCAGTAAGATTTTATGGTTATCTGCTTGAAATCCTGAAAAAAAACCATATAGAGGTAGCATGGGAGGTGAGGGGAAGAAGCTTCTGAACTGATTAAGGATGTGGATTTAGGTGGAACATTTTTGGATTTATGACAGGGTTTTTGTGTGCTTTTTATGGGTTTGTTCACCATTCATAATTCCCATTTTATAAGCGTAAATCTTCTAAAATACCTCAAAAATGAATGGACATGTTAGCCATTTCTATGTATCATGAGTGACCATTTTTATCTATCTGCTTCATAAGGAAAGTTTGGCAGTACAAATCCTTTTAAAACAAAGGGACAGCAGACCAGACTCCGGCAAATGCTCAAATGTCAATAATGGCTAAAAGCAAAATTATTGGCAGTGAAAAAGAACTAATGAAGGAGTTTGTGATTGAGATGTAAATAACCTTTTTGTTCTCTCTTGCTTTCTGTTGTTCAGTATTTTGTGAACAGAATTAACTAGGAATATTTGAAAATCCTAGGAGAGAGGCTGTTTATTGATCATGGTTAGTTCTGCCTGCCATGCAAGCAGTGCTCTGAAATTCATACTTTAATTTGCATGAACAGAGATGATTGGCCTGTGTAATGATTAATTGAGTATTATTATTAATTTGGAAAACATTTAATTAAACTTTAGAGGAATTAGGAATAGGATATTGATGGCAATGGGTATATTAAATGTTTTCAATACGTACTGATTAAGTCCCACAAAAATTGCATATGTAAGGCGATAGAGATAAAACTAAATAGGAAACTGTGAAAAACAGCTGGTCAAGTCTGTGTTACTGTTTTAGATCTACCGTGAGATCACATGAACAAGGTTTAGTTACATGAACTCTTTATATTACATTTTGTAGCACATATCAAAACAATTTTTTTTGTTTGTATTTAGAATTTAGTGGTTGTAGGAATTGATTCCTCTCCAGCAGTTTAGATTCACAGAATCCTAGGGTGATATTTCTCCCCTTTGCTCTTATTATTATACACAAAAGGAGGTATCTTGATTCAGAAAGTCTTTCTTTTAGGGACCAGGAAGATGACAATCCAACTGGTGGACATCCTGTTCCTCAAAAGCTACGTCTGCATCAATTCCACACACACTGCAGAAAAGGGAAAGGTGAGAGACCTCTGCAAATCTGGCAGTGCAACAACACTTCTGGGATGCCAACCTAAAGTGCTGGCAACACACAGATTATCAAACTAATTTTGAGTTCTAGGATAACTTCCAGACTGACAGATGTAACCTTAGCTAGAAAATCAGACACTGTGGTGAGTAAACTATAAATACAGACTTACTTGAAACAAGACCTTGTCTTTTGGAAACTATGTGAATTGTCAGAATTTGTATTAACTTCTCTCTAGCATGAGAAAAACACTAAAAAGCATCAACCAAACAAAGAAAACTGTGAAATTAGAACTTAGGTTCTCCCTGAATTTCAATATGGTTTCGAACCTTCTTTGCAGGAAGTAAACTGCAAGTATTCCAGCAGATTAGAGGCATCATTTCAGATCCAGAATAAAAAACAAAACCAGCCAAACAACTACAAATCCTTACATTTTTCTAAAAAGATATGTTGAGAGATGTGTCACCTGGGAATTGTTTATTTGTTTGTTTGGTTTGTTGTTATTTCTTTGCTTGGGTTTTTTATGTGTATGCAATTGCCATTTTTTAGCAGTCAAGAAGGGAGAGTTCTTGAACACAGTAGCATTTGCATTTTACTGTCATTTACATACGGGTTTTTCTTGACAACTGACATTTAAAAGAGGAACCTTGAAGTCAGCAAAGAAAGATATTCCTCCAGGATTTGTGAAATTGGGCCTAGTGTGATGATTTCCCTTCCTTTCTGTGTCAGAGATCCAGAATGTCCTCTCCTCTGCTGGATATTGTTCTACAAATTTCTCCCAGGCAAGCTAACAGTAGTTTTATCCATCTACCCACTGTCAGCAAAATATAAGAATAATCAATAAAATAAAAATGTAGCACAGCCACAAATACCATTGTATAGAGAACTACATAAAAATTAGGTAAAATATTACATAAGTTTTTTTTACCAGTTTCATATGCATTTAAATGGTGTAACCCATGAACCTTTATTCCCACCTCCATTCCCTAGAAGATGGTTAGCATTTTTCACCCCTTTCCAACAGAAGTGAACTAAAAACCATACCTACTCCTGAAAGCACTTACATATCTGCTTGACTTTAAGTCATGTTTCAGCATATTAGGACATTGGAAGGGGCAGAATGGTACTTAGGGTGATTTTCTGAAACATGAGAGTGCCTGTCTCTCAGGAATATATTAACAAGCATCAGTTTCAATTTTTAGCTGTGTAATTATATCAGAAGATCCTCTGCATTGTGTAAAATACTTTGATGCTCTTATGTATTTACAGATTCACACTTCTGTGAGCAGTCAGCTGTATCAGGATCTGTGTCTCTGATTGCAAAGTCCAATAACTCCAAGGCATGTGGATAACCCAGACTCACATGAACAATTCTGTTGAAAGCAACAAAAATGAAACAAATGCCCCAAGGCAAAAACCCAAGAATAAAGTCCTCCTGCCTTCAGAAGCATTCTGGGAAAGCATACTCTGTTATCAATGTCTTTATAGCAGTAAAATTTGTCTATGAGTTTAAAACAAATTTTACTTCTATTTTGCTATAACCCCTTAGTAAATAACTGCCCAAAGCACTTGTGCCTGACCAATACCTGAATTTCCTCAAAAACATTGCTTTTTAAGCAGCATTTTTCAGCTCTGAACCTGAAACCATTTTCCCCTCATTTCTCCATCAACTCAAAACACATCTTTATCAAAAAAATATTTTTCTGCTAAAAAGGAATGAGTACTTCATTTCAGTCTGCTGTTATCCTTGAAGCCTGGTGATAGCAACACTGCTCCTGGTGCCAGTGGACTTTCATAAAATTAGTAGCTGGTAATCCTTCTTATGCTTTGCTATTTACATGTGCCAAGTGCTGCACTCTGGAGCACACCAGGCTTCCATTGCAGTGAAAACCTCTCATAAAATATTCCATCAATTTTTATTTTCTGAGAAAGTTACTCAACTTGGCTCCATTCATTACAAAGTTTTTAGAGGCCAGATTACATAAAAAGCACATGATGAATAGACACCATGCAGAAAAAAAAGTGTTTTATTGAGATTAATATATTAAAAAAAAAAAACCAAAGAAAACCATGCAGTGAAAAATAATATTTAAATAAGGTCATATTACTAAACAGAGAACTGATTTGTTGTTTTATCTTTTGGAATTCAGAAATCAACTTCCACTCTTTCCATTATCTCTCTTAACAATCTTCTGCCTCTGTGAAGTTTTTCAAAGAGAGAGCTGTCTGTAATTGATCAGTCTTCTTAACAGCAGTATGAAATGCCTGCATAACTCTTTTATTTCAGGGGTATTAGTCTAGTATGGAGGGAATCCCTTCGCACAGTCCAACACGCACATGCTGGCAAACAAAATTTTGCTGTTGGAGCAGAAAAGCCATGCAGATATCAGATTACCATATGGGGAAAATGAGAAGATGAACTGTTAGCATGGGAGAAATTCTGCTAATGCTCATCTTATTGCTGTGAGCTTACTTGGCAATAGCGTAAGTATATCCAGAAGAACCTCCAGGCAAATCCTCACTTGTGGACAAGTAAGGAATTCCACCAGCTGAACAAACTGTAGGTAAGTGAAGTACAGCCTGTCTGAGGCACATGCACATGAGAGCAGCCATGCAACTGAGAAGGGATTTTCTCACCTGATGCCCTTGCTGAATCTCTGCTAAAGTTGCCCCTTTCCTTGGATTTGCCATTTCTGCTGTCTTGGAAACAGAAAAGAAGCTGTAAAGTGCAATGCCAACTTTGTCCTTTGCTGTTGTTTCTGCCTTTACATCCATCTGGTTCTCAGAAACAACCTAATTCTCTCACATTCCTGGAAGTGAACGGATCCATCTGTTTGACAAGAGGGTGAGTCAGCATGACAGCTCAGTATCTGTGTGAAAGACCCTTAGAAACAGATATGAAAAAAACCAGATCACGTTGGCAAATTATAATACATTTCCTTATTATAACAGAGAAAAATATCTTCCTTTCTTTCAAACACTCATCAAATAAATTTTTATGCTGATAATTTTGGTTTTATCTTAGCACTTCTGAAATGAATTCTGCCACCACAGACATCATTTGATGTATATGATATTTTCCTTCAAAATTCATATGCTTGTACCTTGGAGATACTGACTTTTACCTTGAATCAGTTTAAGCATTTAAAAAGTTTCATCAAATCCTGGAAAAGATATCTGTTCTTCCTTTTCTTCTGATGTAGTTTGAAACCATCAGCAAATACTGTTTCTCCTCCATGAGAGAAAAAAGCATCAATGTTAAAATCTGTCAGGGAGAATCATCAAGAAAAGGGACATAACTTCCACAACCGCTAATGTTCATCAGTTCTAGAAGATCCTAAGTCAGCTTGAAGACAACCTCACTGGATAAGGGCACAGAGAGAGCTTTGGTGCTCTTTTTGGCAGGTGAGTACCACCAGTGATTTTACAGCAGCAGATATCTCAGCTGTACCCACTTTACTTCACAGTGGAGAGAAATTACATTACTCTTGTCTGGGAACAAACAGACCTGAAATATGCAATTCTATGTAAACCATGTAGTTGGTTACTTTTTATCTTTAGTATCTGGCTGGATTTACTTCTTAGCTCTTTATCCACTTATTTTTGCTATTTATGTTCAGCTGTGCTCTGTCCAGGTCTGACAAAATAAGTTAATTTTGGCTACTAAATGCAGAGATAGGTGCCAAACCATGTTTTGTTGTTGTTTTTTTGGTTTTTTGGTTTTTTTTTGTAAATGGTATGCCAGTATGACTGGTTCATGTAGGGGTCTCTATGTAAATTTGAGTTTCCAAAGCATGTCCATGGGTCTTCCTTCCTACCATGCAGCCACTTAGCTGAATTATTCTGTTCTAGTTCACCTTTCAAATGCTCTTGTTAGAAAGCCATTTATCTGTGAGTGGGATATCTACTAATTGCTCAATTCCATGCAACTTTCTAAATACGCTTCCACTCATCCCTTTTAGAAACAAAGGGCTGAAGAGGGTTACAGATCTGATCCAATGCAAGGAAATTGCCAGGCTCATTTAGATCTGTTGTCAAACAATTAGTCTTTAAATAATTTACCTGATGACAGAAAAAGCCACTTCCAGAAACAGCAATATGTTTCTGCAAGGCACTGCCTCCCTGCGTGATGGGTGCTGCAGATTTCCACTCCTCTCCTCTTGACATGTGCCTCACACAAAACACATTTCTTTGAAGCACTGGATAGAAAGCACAGAAATTGTCAAGAAGAATAGACTGGTCAAACCAGGAGAAAGCACAAGCAAACAGCAAAGTGTCTAAATCATTTTTCCTTTTATCCCCATTAGACAGCTGACACTGTTTATATGCTCTAGACAGATACAGTAAAACCCATTTGGTTATTTTTATAGTGGGAAATGTCTATTTAGTGCCAATTTAATGCCATTTAGGGTGGTATTTAATATTCTACTCAACATGACAGTGGTATAATGTCATTCCAAAGTACTTTCTTACTGCTTGTAGACTGCACAGTTAAGGAGATAGCAGACCATTATGTGCTGGGTCTACACATAATCTCTGAGGCAAACAGCTGCCCATTTATTTCCAGAAAGATTAAAACATTCTCTATTGTGTTTTGCCTGTGAAAGGCAAAACTGCAATGTTTACAGAAGTGGGTCCAGGACTTCGGAGAAAAACTGCACAGGAAGAGCTGTGCACCACAATGTTAAGCTGTGGATGTCAAACTGTGACCATATGAAACTATTCCTAGAAACAAATTAGCCCTTCTACCTACAAACTTGCACAAAATGAATCAGAACTACATTTTTAGTACATTCTTCCACATTTTCAAATGCACAACCTGGTCCTTTGTATGCTGCTGTCATTGTGTGATTTGCTCCAGGTTTGTGCCTCAAGCTCCATCTCTCTGTCCATGTGCACATGGCCTCACTACAGACATCAAAGCTACACTTATTTCTTTTTTCTTCTCTCTCAAATATGAGTACCATCGCCTTGTAATGCCAAGGTTTAATTTTCATTCATTCAAATAGTTTTCTATTTATGATTACTTTGTGGGTTTGCTGGGCTTTTTTCCTGGAGGCAAATAGATGAAAATTGCAGTCATTGTATGTATATATTTGTATATGGGTGTACATGTGTGTATATGTACAGATATCCATATATTTGTGAGCCAGCAGACAGTGGGAGATTAGAGATTGTGCTTCACAACTGTAGGACTGACATTTTTATAATTAATAAGTCTTGGGACACATTGTACTCTGGGCAAGAGAGGAAAACAAGGCTTTTGCTAACGCCTTGGTAATGAACTGCTCACAGGTGAAAAAACAAGGACTTTTAAAGCGACAGGATTGGAATTTTTTGGTATTTTTTTTCCTACCATGTGTTTCCAAGAGCTTGAAATGTCTGGGTAAACACCCTCCACACACAAATTCCTGTGATGTTTGACTCATGCAGCCAGGACTCTGTTCCAGTCCAGTCCAATGTAGTCACTGTTTTGCCTGATAACTACTGTACAAGCCGTACAGTGCCTGGTACACTAATGGGGAAACTGTCCAAACCGGGAATAGATGACTGCCAGTCAAATGCAGATAGTTAATGTCACAGAGAATGAAGCAGAGATTAACAAAGAAGTCAGTCAGTTGGATCCTGTCCTAGTGTTTACTAATGACAAAGGCTTTGCTGCATCTTGCACATTTTATTTTATTTTATTTTTTCCCAGAACAATCCCATTCTCCAGGTTGTTGTTACTGCCTTCTAGGATAGACTTACACAATTACTTCATACAGATCAGAGCTGTGTGATCCTCTGTCTTCCTGATTTATTTGGACAGATCCTTCAACTTTTATATCATCAGTATGGATTTTCACGTCGTGGTTTAGAACGACTTCTTTTCTACCAGAGTTTGTTCTTTAAAAGTTTAAAAGAAAACTTTGTGTGCTCTAAGAGAAGGAGAATAAAACCTGTGCAATATTTATTATTATTTATTATTATTATTTTTTATTTTATTTTGACATTCTACACTGTCTTGCTTCCAGACTTGGGCTCATGTTCAGTTCAAGAAAATGCTGACAATCAGAAAGGGTGCTTAAGCATGTGCTTAACATCAGCACATCTTTAATTCCTTTGGGCATTCAAAATCGAAAGTGTGTTTAGCTATCATCCTGCTTGGAACATTAAATTGCTCTTTTCATGTTGACTTCGGCAGCCAACCTCTTCCTGTACCCAAGGCATCCTTTGTGCTCATTTCCATACTACTCTTCAAATATTAGCATTTCTAGATTTATCCTGAGAGACACAAGCATATGAAAAAATGCTTTTGAGAACTGCATATGAGCATATGAGAAACTAAGCAGGACAATTTTTGTTTAGATTTCAATGAATAACATGTATGACAATATGCTGAAGTTATTTGTTTTAATCTGTTGATTTATTTTGTTTATGAGATGGAAAAGATTTTTAACCTCATCCAAAAAAATGCTTTCTGGTTTATATTATACAGAAAATTCCTCATACTATCAGAAGGAAAATGACCCTGTGCAATTTGATACGTTTTTTGTAAGATCACAGTAATTACAGAAAGAGTTTGGTTTTGAATACTCAAAGGTTAGGATACATCCTCGAATCACTGGTAAAAGCCTCAGGAAATGTTTTGTTCAGATTATTTAACCATAAAATCTATTTTTAAATATCGGTGCATTTGTTTGAAAATACCGTGACTGAAATCTCTAAGACAGACAGATGCCTTGAGTGGGATTCACCTGACCCCTGAAAGATCTAAACTGGCAACGTCTAATAATAGTAGGTGAAATAAATTAATTTCTATAGTCTACTGAGACAGATTTTAAGTATACCAAATGTTAATAATTTCAAAAAAGCTGCCTAATAAAAGGAGATGTAATCCAGCCTGTGGATACTCAGGCTCTAAGAAGTATTACAGACACAAAAAAGTGGCTTTCTGTGCTATTTTTTTTCCTTTAGGATTTTCACATAATGGTATTCTCCTATGCTGTTCACTTAGATACTACTTCAGTTTGGGGGGTCTATTTACATGGCTTCAGCCTCGTGTATCTGAAGTAATCAAATGGCTCCCTCTTCACTCAGTAGGAGTCAGAGGCAGATCTGAACTCTGGGGGTATCTGTCTCTCTCTGCTACACATTGAGGATACCACTGTGTCTAACAGAAAACATGCTCAACTGATACCCTGAGAGCCAAACAATATAGACTTAAGTAAATCATTAACTACTATTAAGAATATCACAGGTAGTGAACCTAAATTTTTAGCAGTTTTGGTGATCTTTAGGTTTTTCCTTTTACTGTCCTCTGTGTGAATCTGACCTTCCCCATCTATTTTTTAAAATCCCATATACTACACCAAACACAGAGTGATCATAGTCTCTTGTCTGGTAGCTGCTCTGGTGTGATTTATAAATGTTCCTCTGGTATACCTGGGTTTCTGGTGAATCTGAAAATGAGCACACTGTGTAACTGATGGCAGCAGTTTTGCTTCCTCTCACTCTCTGCTGGATGCCAGCCCAGGAGCAAACAGCAACATGTGCCAAGTTTCAGGGACATGTTCCCGAGTTCAAAAATCTCTCATACACCTGTCCATTGTTATTACAATTCACAATATGCACTTCTTCTTCCAGCTGTCCTACACCATGCTGGCATGTGTTGCTCTGCACAGCAGACCTTGGTTAGATTTTCAGTAACTGCAGTAGAAGGCACAACAGCAAAAGATTTATTTTAGTTTTATATGTCCTTATGGTTTACTCTGCTCTCTAAGAAACTAGGCACTTTGTAATTACCATTACTTGCCCACTGTACTCAGAGAGAGAAAAAGAGTGTATAATTCTGAATCATCTACTGAGAGAGATGTCTTTGGGTTGACTGTGCTTATCAGTAGTGTATTGCTTATTTTGAAGAAAGAAAGAAGGAAGTGGGTTTTGATCCCATACATGTTTTCAGTGGTCATGAAGGCAATTCTCTTTGTATTCAATTCAAGACAAACTTATGCCATTCAGTAGAAGAAGGAGACCAGGGAAATATTAATATTACCTGACTCTACAGAGTCCTTCAGACTTTAAGCAAGAATATCTAATTTAGGAGTCTGTATTTTGTCATTGACTATACAGTGGAACTAATTTCCTATTTGTGGCACTTAGGTGCTTACAAATAGATATATGCTCTCCACCAAATGATGCAATTGACCTCCTTGCAGTAACAACAGAGCACCAGCAGTCAACCCTCCAGCTCTTTAACCTGCCATTCCACCCACACTTATACTCCACTGAAATTCCATGGGAGGTATATATCAGAAGATAAACAGTGAATTCTGGTTCACATAAGAAACATCACTGGAAAGCAGGGAAGCATCTATCTTGGAATTTTTATTGGAATGCTGAAGCAAAATTATTTCAAAGTTTATGGACTAAAACTGGTGGCATTTCTTTATTATTTTATTTGGGTTTATTTCCTTATCTGCTATTATGACGATTTGCATGCACACCTATATATCTTACTCCATAAGTTTATTTCAGTAAAGTTTAGAAAGTCAGTCTTGCTGCCCAGTACAGATAGGGGACACTAAAAGCAAGTGCAATTTGGAAGAAGAAAGCCAGACACAGGAGTTGTTATTATCCTTTCAGTTTAAAACCTTTGAAGTTGTCCACATATGGGGAAAGCATGGAGGTGAATTCTGCAAAGCAAGCATTACACTGCGTACCAGACAACAAGATTAACCCAGGATTTTAGCTTTGGCTTTCTACCAGGCACAAAAGCTTAAAATCCTGTGAAAGATGGCAAAGAAAGTCTGTCCTGCCTCCGCATCGCAGGAATGAGGGGAGCAGGCTAACATGCTAGAGCTTTCTCCCAAAGAAGCATTGCCTCAGCACTGTACAGCTGACTGGATTCATGGGTTTTCATGCTGAGAGGAGACCTTATAACACTTCATCTGTGCTATTTGTATAGCACAGACAGCAACATTTCCCTTGGGAGTGCTCCCATCACTCCAGGCAGCAGGGGCTCTGCAAGGGCAGAGGTGTGGGTGATGGAGCTGCAGTCCCAAAGTGGACAGTACCCAGGGAAAAGGGAGAGCAGGAGGGCAACACCTGAGCAAAGGCCCCATTCCATCTCCACATCACTGCGTGCTCCAGACACACGATCCCACTAGATTACATCCATATTTTAGAAAGAAGGGTAATACTTTTGTAAGCAAAGAACATGGTGGAATATTTCATTCCTCCATGGAGGGGTGATAGTCAATACATTTTTCGTCACTGTGGAAACCCAGTGTTTCTTTATTTGATTTTTGTCTACCTTAATCTTCTGGCCACAAAAACTTGCCTCTGCCACTTGGAAATTCATACTAGGAGAGAGATAAGAGCAAGTGACTTTAAAATGACCCAGAGGTGTGTAAGGTTAACTCCTATTTTTAATTTATTACTGTTTGCTTGATAAGAGAAAAACAGGCACACTCAAAACAACCTAGAAGAGTGTTTTGTCCATAGTTTTCATAGGCATGGATGCCTTCTGCTTCTTAAATTCCAGGCTTCTTTAACGTTGACATCTGGAAAAGGAGTCACTCTTACATCTTCCTAAAGCAGACTTCTTGTTGTCTGTCATTCAGTGTCATATACTCTTTATTACATTAACATATCAAAATTAACTAGTCTTCCTTGCTTGTGCTAGGTGTCTGAGATCCATGAAACTCCTTCTTCCTAACTGCTTCATGAGTGACATGATGCTATATTTTTTTAAAATCTATTTTAATTTGGTAATGACTCCAACATAGGTCAAAATACAGATGCTAATGACATAAACATTTAATGACGTGTTTTCTATTTCTATGCATAATGTAAGTGGGCTGTGCAATTTAACACTGATTAACTGCTGGTGAGCCATTTCCAGGAAGAAAACTAACAAAGATCTTCTGTTCACTTAAACCCTAGTTAGAAAACAAGTGAGAAAACTCTGTTGGACCCTTTGTATCAGAAAGATTTTTAGTAAAGTGAAGGAGGATAGCTGCCTTAACACAATTTGAAATAGCCATAAATTTATTAATGCCTATTTCTATGTCCTCTGAGACTGATATAAGAAAGGAGAGGAAGACTGGTGGTATCTGAGCAATGCTATCAAAAGGTGTTACCCCTGCAAAAGGAATGTGTTTTGAGTACACATGCAGTTGCTCGGGGAGAACTGTGCTTGATTCTCTCATGTAGAATAAAATAAAATGCTTCAAGATGCTAAGCCACTAAAATTGCCTTTTTTTTTTTTTTTAGCAGAAAGTATCTGAGATTTAAAGTGATTTTTAATTAACATATTGGACAAAAAAGGGAAAAGAAGGAAAAACCCACCGCAGGAAATCAGACCATTTTATTTGATACAAAACATTTTCTCTCTGGTTTGCACATTTTATCCAAAAGTTTAATGGAAGTTAATCAAATACAAAGAAAAAGAAGGGAAATGGAGAAAACAAACCCTCACAAACCCTCACTAAAATCAAACATATTTTCGTTTTCATCAAAGAAAAATCAATTCAGATTTTTTTTTCCTTCCTTTTCTTGTTTTGGTGAGAAAGCCAGAAGAATTAAACTGCTATAATTCTCATCAAACCAAAACAACATTTTGTTCTGATTTCCATCTTGGCCACGTGTCAGAAGCTGTTGATCATTTATAGTGCATAGCAATTATTCCACACCTCTGTAGCACACTGGCATCCAGGATTTCTCTCATGGAGCACTTCCCTGCCCCATGCAGCAGAGTGCTGGGACAGGCTCCCACCTACCTCAGCAGCAGGATGGGCAGTGTGGAGTTTAAGATAAGGAACAGTTCTGAGCAGCAGGTTACCACGAGCATGGTGTTTTTGCAGATTTTTCAGATTTCTCAGCTGCAGGTAGGGTTTGTCTTCCCCCCTTGCCCCAGACCAGCAGCACCTCCTGGGGGGAGCACAGGATCCGTGCCAGGGGAGGGTAGAGCAGCTGCCTCACTGTACTGCCTCTCTCTCCTGACATCTGTCTGCATTCAATCTGGATCCTGTTCTCTTTCCCTGAAATAGTTTACTTGGCTGTGGAGACAAGCCATCTGTGGCCAAAATTTAGGCCATAGTTACCTGAGACAGTCTGATTTCTGCTCTGTGCACCCCCATGTCACGAGCATGCATTGCCCTGATTCAATACCCAAGAAGAAGGTCTTATCCTTTGATTCACAAAGCAACAAACTAGGGAGTAGTTATTATCCTACACTTCAAATAAAAGCCAATACAATATCTGTAGCTTTGTAAAGCAGTGATTTGTGTTGTGAGTCTTGCTCAAAACACCTGAATGTTATGCATTATCCCTTTTACATCCCTTTCCCACATTCTCTACATGTAATATATATTTAGTATTTATGATGAAGAAGTCCACAGCTTGAGAAAGAAAGAAAGAATAAAAGAAAAATAAATGTAGTGGATCTCAGCGTTAAACATCTGATACAATCCTGCAAAGTACCTCAATCCTGGTCCATGAGATTTCTATCATTTCAATTCTGGTACCCTTTTGAAGCGAGACTGATAACTGCATCAAATTCCATGGCACTTTCTTGAGTTCTGTAAATATGTACCAGGGTAAGGTGACCAAATTCATTCCCAGTGGTGACCTAGGACAAGCTGAAAACAGCCAGATATTTAAGTGTGGAAGGATTGTGCATTAATCCTCCCCAGCTCTTAGCTGCCCCTACAAATATCTGCTATTTGATACAATAAAGATTCAAAGATCCCAGTAAGTAGCATTACAAATGGAGACTCTGGAAGAAAGGCTATCTGGATTCAAATAGATAAAGTGTTCCATTACGAGTTACAATACACATCTACTGCAATAATTTGTGTCAATCAAATCGTGCTAAAAAAACCAGTCAATATCAAATAAGATTCTGCAGTCAATGGGCCGTAGTAATTTCTGTTGTTGATCCACTGAGGTTAATAGAGTTGGAAGGGGAATAAATAAATAAGACACGATAGGGAAACAGTATGCCATCTGGAAAATAAATGGAGGAAATAGAGGGAAAACGCTAATCTAGCACATCCAGGGTTTCAATTCCTCCTCTGCTATCTGCACTATCTAATGAGCAGCTGCATGAAGTTATCACTGGTTTTCAGGAAAACTGAATCCTATTTCAGGGCAGCCCACAGGTCTGAGCATTACTACAGCTCTAAAAGGCTCTCTTCCAGCTCATTAATTTCCCTTGATCTTACTGTCCATTCCTGACTTAATAGATTCCTCTTTCCTTCTGTAAAAGGAATGGTGACCCAGGGAAACATTTCTCTTTAATGCACCCTGTGGCTTAGTTTTTTCAGACATTTCCTGATCTCCCAAGGAAAATATTTCCCATAGACCTTTTACTCATACTACAATAACATATTCCCTTATGAGCTCTGAATCATCATCCTCTAAGTATACTTTTTCTGATCTCTTCGTTCTGCTTTCCCATAGACTGATGAAGAGACTGTAACCCCCAAAATTGCCTTATTTTATTTTTAGTAAAGTTTTTCTGTAGATTCACCTGTAATTTGGTGGGTTTCCTTGTATTTTATTTTCTGACACCCTACCGCATCCAGTTACTTCTCTTGTATGTTCTTTTTTTTTTAATAATTACAGACCTAATAGCATTTGTATAACTATATATATACATATACAATTCACAGTTTATATCTCTAGTTAGTCCACCCTTTGGTGTCTGTTTTATTATTCTCTATTTCGGTATAAGTATTGTTATATAGTTATGTATCTCTAAATATGCATGCATGCCCAAGTAAAATAGGGATATGGACAAGGTATTCTCAAAAAACGGTACTAAGGTTTTCTGATTTGGAGATTACACAAAGTAGAATATATATACAATGACATTTGACTAGAATCTTAGAGATATCTTAGAAAATTTAAGAAAGAATGTAAAGCAAGTGATTTTGCTAAAATGTTTGATGAAATTAACCAGGAAATTTCAGCTCTGGAGGAATTCTACAAAAAGATCCAGCCTCTGGAAGTGAAATTCCAAAAAGTACGTTTGATTTCAGAGGTATTCAGTTTTAACAGAATGTTTCTAAAGCCTGAGAGTAAAGGGAGATGTGACAGATGTACTGCAAATCTGACACTGTGAAGGCTCTTCACCCCAGACAACTGCAGAGGCGTAGAATGCAGCATCTCCAGCTCAGCTGCTCCTCTGGGGTTGTAAGCAGTTGAGAGGAATATGCATTTCTCTTTTAGGGAGCAATCCATCTGACCTGGCATAACTGCCTACCTTACAGTGAGATCAATTTAGCCTTAATTCTTATTGACTATATTTTCTAGATCTCTGTTGGCTTAAAGAAATCCATGTTGACCGGCTCAAATTTAATAGAATGAATGCCAACACTGAATTATTATCCCAGACTGTCTTATATATAGAAGAATTATTTTGTAGGAAAAAATTGAAATTAAAGGCAGCATGGCCTGCCTAGGGAGTGTAGGAAACAAATTTGATGATTCATTAGGTGATTTTCTCATCTGAATCAGCCTTGACTACATGGTTAGGGAATGTTGTGATGAGGATAACATTATTTTCAGTTTAATTTTAATCATAGATGCTGAGCACATCTTTAAAAAAATCATGGGACGACATTCATGTAAAAGTAGTGATTTTAACAGCAATTATCTGGTGAAGCTTTGTCGGAGATTAGATTTTAAACAACAAAAATAATTTTCCCCCCTTTATATTTGACAGATAAAACATGGCATCCATGTCCTGTCCTAAACTATAATACTGTTTTTTTCACTGTGCAAAAATCCAACAAGATTTCAGAAGGGAAAAGCTTTGTAAATTCTTAAATGCTACACTTTCTTTATCTAATTTGGGATTTCAGGAAATTTCATCTCTGATCCTGAAATTTATATTTTCATCTGGCATGAAAAAAAATTCTGAAAAACAGCTGCACCCACCTCTCTATCCCCACCCTAATGATAATTTGGGTCTGAAATTTGAGAGTCAATAATATTTTTACAATGGAGTTTAGTACATTCAAATATGAAATACCTGATCTTGAAGGATTCCAGTTTAAAACCAAGCTGAATTTTATAATCAAGCCCTCTAAGAAAGTTGAGAGAGTTGGGCTGGTCTGAAATATATCTGTATTCAATGGGCACACAAGCTTTCCCTGCTTCAAAATAAGTCACATTACATTAGGAACATTTACATTATAGAGACAACAACTGGCAGATGCCCCTTCAACCAACAGTTCTAAATCAATCCTTCATTGTATTTTGTAGGAGAAGATAATTCATGTTGAATTAAATGTTGAGGAGTCTTGCCAATCTGTACTCTGTGAAACAGCAGCCAAGCCAGCACAGGAGCCAAGGCAGCACAACATTCATTTCTGCACTATTTGCCTTTTTTACTCCAATGCTAATCCTTTTTTTCTCCCCAGGAATTTTCTTTTGCAGAAGAAAAGGGGGAACTAAGGGTTTTGAGAAGCTCTATTTCTGAGGTATCTCTGGTTGCAATTTGGCTTTGCTGTGCAGCCCACACCCACTCATGCTGATGTTTTACAGAAGAGCTGCACAGGGCCAGTTTCACAGTGGTCACAGGACACCATGTGATACCAGTGAGGATGCACTGACCCTCCAGGCTTCTGAAGCTGGACTTGGGGTACATTTCTTCACTTGGCTAGGGTGCCTAGGGATCATAAAGTCCTCAGTGATAAAAGACCTGCTTATTTCCCAGCTATACAAGGTAAGTAAAAACAGAAAAGTAAAAGAAAACTTAAAAATAAAAAAAAGAAGCAAAAAGAAATTGAAGCCTCTGTACACATAAATACTGCACTCGCCTATTGTCAGGACACATTGTAATTAGAGAGTCCAATTAACGTTTGTTCTTCTTTCTAGGTTCATTTCTGATCAGCTACACTAACATAACAAAAAGCCACTGGATTGCTTGAACAGAAATTAAGACACAGAATTAGCATTCTTCTCTGCTGAAATCAAAGAGGTTTTATACTATGGCCTGACAAATGCATACAACATCCTGTCCAGAAACATCTTTAACAAAAGCTACAAAACTTTGTTTTGCTTAGTTAGTTAATTATTGACTAAGTATTTCTTAAACACACAGTTTAATAAATTGGAAAAATATTCTTACTGGCAAGAGTAATTTTCTTCAAAATCACGCCACTGCTTATTATCACATTGCCATGGTTATGCTGCTCTTACAACAGAAGATTGCATTTCATTACCCACTGTTCCAGCAAGCAACCCAAACATATGACATTACCTAAGCCAAATAGCGTTGGGTTTCTCTTTTTTCTTTGTTTTAACCCACAACCAGGATCGGTCACCCCTGCGGGTAATAGGACGCTTTCTATGTAGTAATGGCCTTACAGTGCAGCTCACAAGCATCACTGGTATGGATTTTACCCACTTGCATTTCCACACACCTAAGATGTCCCCACGCTGTCAGACCCAGCAGTAATCAGTAACTTATTACTCAGCAGCTGAGCTGTGTGCTCAAAGCTTGTGGATATGAAGGGAAATTTCACACTAATGAGGTCCCATAATGGTTCCCCAGCAAGTGTCCCATTTCCTTCTTGCTCCTCCTGGCAACTGCTTGCCAGAGGATTAGCTGCACTTCATAGCAAGCAGCTAGGTTATGGAGAAGCTCGTGATACTGCCATCAGGTACCTGGACCTCAGCTGATGGTGGGAACAGACCCTGTGGATGGCTTGGAGACCTGCCACACTCCAGAGACACATGCATCTGCCCTGTGCTTAAACCTCCTGCAACAATACAGCACCAGGAGACCTTCTGTCATCAATACTCATGCACTCACAACATGTCCCTCGCTGGCCCAGTTGCTCTGAAGTACTTGACTGCGGCACGGCACATCACTGCAAAGATTCTGACCCCTGAAAACTCAGCAGAGATGAAACCGTGGGTGTCAGGCACCAAGGTTAGCCACTCACTCGCGGTTAGGGTGAGAACCCACAATCCCCCAGTTCAGTGGTTTGCATATGTTCATATGATTGGTTCTTGTTTTCCCCTCCTCGATTTATGTATGGTGTTCTAAATATTCATTTTCCCTAGTTAAATATGTATTAGCTCTAGAAAGTTCTGCCTACTCGACACCCCATTGGCTTCTTCCCTAAGTCCCTCCTATGTGTTAATCGCATTGGTTACCTTCTTGTTAACCCCGCCTTCCTTCCCTTATCCCATTGGCTGTATCCCTTATCCCCGCCTTTCCATCCCCACTATAAAATCCTTGGACCCTCCTTAAAATTCGTCTCTTCGTCCCTGTCCCTCTGCGTGTGTGAGCGTTTGTGTGGAATACCATACTTTGCTTCTTTGCCTCCGCCTGTGTGCCCGAAGACCAGCCAGGGAGCGGCTCCCTCGGGTGAGGAGCTCACCGGCTCCCTGTTTTCGTGGGCTCAGAGAACCACCTTAGAGTTCGGTGTGGCCAGACTTGCGGGCTTCTTTAGTTCAGCTGGCACGTGACCGTAACACTTGATAGCAGCAGCTGACTCCTACATACAAACTTAGTGTAAAAAACACCAGTTAGAAAAATCCATAGCCAAACGCCTTTAGGACAGGTTTTAGAAACTTTGCCCCCGTGCAGTTTGCTCATTATCGGTCCTGTCCTGCAGAGTATGGCAGGCTCTGAGCTCTGGCTCCATTCTGTGGAGAGTTCCAGCCCTCACAGGGGTATCCAGGGAAGAGGGACGGAAGTGAAAACTGCTGCTGCATGGCTGTGGTCTTGCCTCCAATGACACCAGGATGACCTGAATTTCAGATCCTGCCTTTGTATACTTTTCTGCTACTGCTTGAGGAAACCTTCTCAGTAATTCATCGTGCCTTTATCAACACTTCTGGGAAGGCAAACTTTAACATCCTCTGAAAAAGCCAGCCTACAGGTGTGGAGTAATGTGTAAAGCCATTTCAGCTTCTGTATTCCAGGTGAGATCTTTTCATTCTTTGAAAACATTAGAAAATCCCGCTGCCTGACCAGCATGAACACATGGATTTTCAGCACTGATGTGTCACCTCTGAAGCAGTGCTTCTGTACCGTAGGGCAAAAATATGGAATCCAGTGTGTATAAAATTTCTTTTAAATGGGATTATTGTGTATATAATTTCGTCTAAACAGTTAAGACAGAGGAAAGCGCATTTGGTCTGCTTGTGCAAAGAAAATTAACTTGGTTTTTAAAAGGCTGCTTCTTCCCAGAAAGGAATGGAAAGACCACATTGTTTAATAAAGCTATTTTTGCATTCTGTGTTACCTTTTTTCTTCCCAAGAGGTATTCATGCAGCCAGATCCAGATAGCCTGTAGTCTGAGTCACAGGTGCAATTTTTAGGGAGAGAGATTTGATCAACCTCCTCCACACCTCATGCTTTCCAGTAAAAGCTGAAACAATCCCACAAGCACTGCTTTTCACGTAACCCAAATTGAAACGAGCGTGTTACAGGGAAAAGGTTACAGTTTATTTTGAGCCTGCCCAGTCATTCAGGCTTGGCCTGAGGCTCACCGTGTAACCAGCGGCCTTGGCAGGAAGTCACAGTGTCAGATTTTTAGGTTGGAGAGGCCTCGCTGAAGTATCTAAATGTAATCAACATTTCACAGCCAAAGAACTGACACTGACTAATCCCCACTTTTTTTTAAGCCACACTTTCATTCAGTTAATTAACTTTATTTTCCTTTGATTTGTTTGCAGACAACAGAAAACTATTTAAACAAATTCTTCTACCAAGAAGAGTTATTGATGTTAAAAGGGAAAGGAAATTGCTTAGCATTTTCTGCAAAGAACTTCAAAAATAAATGGCTGAAGGAAAGCACTGAGCTAATTGTATTCTTTCAAAGCCAACACTAACATCTTTCAACTTTCTTATCATTTTAGGAGCACTGGAAAGCTCTAATTATTAGCTGTGAGCCAAACACCAATTATAATTTTTGGGGTTTTTTTTTTAACATATAAGCAACAACCTCCAGCTCTTTGTGGAACTTTCCCAGCACACACCTGTTCTCCAGCCCTCAGACGAGATACGTGGCACAGGTTCACTGGCCCCAAGCGGGAGCTGGTGGTCACCCACAGCTGGGTCTGTCTCACTAGGCAAGACACAGTGGTCTCCAAATGATGTGCAGGGGTGTGAGAAATCCCAGATGCTGGCATTAGGCTAAATGAATCTCACCTTGGTTGTTCAACTCTGTGTTATCTCTTGGCCTTAATAGCATTAAAAACAATTAGTTTGTTTTTTTTTCCTTTTTTTTTTTTTTTTCTTTTTTTTTTTCCCTCCTTTTTTTTTTTCTTTTGATGACTGATTTTCGCTCTGGTGCTAACATTCATAAGCACATCACAACAACCAAGATGCACTGCTACTTCACATGTAATGTTAATAGTCTCAGGTCATCCTTCATTACTTTATGATTAGCTACAAATACAGCAGACTATCAGGGGTTGGAGGTGTTTGAAGTTAGACACCCTGTTTTGATCTCATAATTTAAAATACTTGTACCATTTTCAAAGTTTTCTTAATCTGCCTGCTGCTGACATACCTTGTTTAAGTAAGTAAATAAAAACATCAGGCTTATCTTTGAAACTGATTACTTTCAAATACTTACCAAAGCTTTTCCTTTCAAGTTTTTAGAACCAGCTCACCAAGGAAAAGTAGTAAATGTTTTCTTTTACATTCTGACTGAGGTTTATTTACTTATTGAATGGTCTGTTCACTGCAATTGCTCACAGAGAGCTTATGTAATGCAGAATATAGCAGTGTTGTACTTTGGTTTATCTCAGTTTCACTTGAATTAGGTAGAGACACTTAATAAATAAAATGGCCAGTGACAGAAATACAGTGTCTTGAGAAAGAATGTTTTCAAGTGCTTACTCAGTGTTTTCAGAGGCAACAGGCAGAAATTGATGCACAGAAAGCTCCACCTGAATGTGAGGAAGAACTTCTTTACTGTGCAATGACCATGCACTGGAACAGGTTGCCCAGAGAGGCTGTGGAGTCTCCCTCACTGGAGATATTCCAGACCCATTTGGACACAATGTGCTCTGGGACACCCTGCCCGAGCAGGGAGGTTGGACCACATGACCCACTGTGGTCCCTGTGTATTCAGAGTAGAAATCTCACTTAAAAAGGTGTTGCCCAATTGATCAGATGTTTTCAGAGCTACTGACTTGAGAAAGGCAGAAGAAGTTAAAATGAGCAACAGTGGAGATAAATTTAACTTCTAACCAGAGATTCCCTAAAAACACAAAGCAGTGAACGCTGGACAGTTCTCAGAAATGTTTTAAGGTAATTAGAAAATGCCTTTCGCATAATAAAAGTCTCTCTGAGGGTCTTGGCAAGGTACTTCATGAATATAAGCTTAGTTTGAAGATACAAATCAAATAATAAAACATATTTTGGAAGGACAGTTTCATGTTTATGAAATAAATTTCCATCCATTTAATGTGTGTAGCTTATTTCCCTTCATCAATTTGCTTTCTAACTTTAATAAAATTGAATATTGCTGTCTTGTACAGCCAAATAAATGCTGCTGATTTCAGGGGAGTGCTCTGACACAGTTAGTTAATACTAGGGATTGAACTCAAGCAATGGTTTCCCTTCACTTTGTGTGAAGAAGGAACTTAAAGAAGACAGAACTGCCTTAACACAAGCTGAGCTCATACTATAGAGAATATAATTTTCCTAAGAGATTTTGGATTGTATTTTCTCTGTTTTTCTACATTATTGAATGTAAACTGAATACCCACTGCTTGTTGTTGAGGGAGTTTTGGGTATAAAACGTCATGCATGCGTTGTAAAGTGAAAGCATTTTTGAGAAGATTTTTTTCCTTCCCTAATAGTTATATTGTTTATAAATTGTATTTGACTGGAACAGTATAAACAAATGCCATACTAGTGCTCAGCCCCTGACTCCCTTTCAAAGGATCTGTTATGTTTACATAAATGTACATATAAATTTGTGCATATAAATATCTACATGCAAATATATATTATTGCTTCTTATGTAAATGTCATTTCTTGTTACTTTAATAGCAGTTTGTGTTAACAGCAACTAGACAGAGATATTTCTCAGGAGTGTTTCTTGAACCAACTTGCAAAAGGTTTAATTCTAGGTAAAAGCTCCTAAATTACTAAAGGTAACTACAGAATGCAATAGCTCTCATATCTCTGGAATTCCATTACAGAGTAAGCGTCTGGGATTCTTGAAACATTATAATCACCACAGTGCAGCTTTTAACATAAGCTAATTTGCCTTACTTGAGAAGATTTACAGCTGAAACACACAAGTATGGGATGATAAGTTTGTCAGGTCCTGGATAGCTCACCTCATCCATCCCTCTGGTCATCCTGAGATACTTTTATAACTTTTCCTTAAGGACTTACTGTAATAGACACTCCCAAAGTGCCATGGGCACTGCTAGTGCTTTGCTTACATTAGACACTCTTCCTGATATCTAAAATGGGTCCTGCCAAAATTCAATTTCATATATTTCCTATTGGTTTTGCCTTGCAAAATGAGGATAAATTCTTCCACTCTTCTGTAGTAGAATGTTACAAGTACTGTACTCAGACCCTAAACCACAGCTATGGTGGTGCATTTCCCCTGTCCCCTTGCCCCATCTTCCCTTGGGCCAGTCTGTGACCTCAGATAAGTTCTTTATGTCTTGGCCTTTATGGACAGCACCTGGGCACAGCTCCTCTTGAGCTTATCAAAATCACTCTCTGCTCCCAGGAACCAGTGCTGTCTATTGAGCTCCTCTTTTTTTATTGAACAGCCTTGGAAACTTACATTTCTTGCCTGAATGACAACTCAAGTGGAATAACATTTTTATTATTGAACTTTCAAAGTAAGTTACCTACCTGAGTTGCAACCAGGATGGAAAACTATTATGTCTAAGCCAACTCTCTAGTGGCCCTGTAAACCACCTGCCTGAGACCCTTTGAACTCTCCTTTGACTGTGGGGGGCTGAAACCAGCAGCCTTCCTCTGAGTGGGGCCTCTTAGAACCAGAAAACTCTCAAGTTTGCTGTACTTGGACGACCTCCTCTGAACAGTAGTGATGCAGCCTGGGCTGATTCCCCCACTTCTTGAGGCAAAGTCCTTCACCCTCTGAGAAAACGCAAAGGCATCTGACATGAGCACTTCACTGAGCTGGAGGGGAATTTTTCACAGGTATGTATTTTGTACAGACTTCTTTGGGTTTGTGTGCATACAAGTGTGTCTATCCTATAGCAAGTGTACTATGAATGTTGCCGTCCTAGATTCTTAAATACTTTAGGTTTGTAAGTTTGGCTTATAAGTGTGCTACTGTTGTGCTATAGTAAATTCTATAGAATCTTTTGTTTTCCTTGAGCTATCAATTAAATGCTTTTAAACCTTTAGGCCTAAACTGTTGGTCAAGTTCGGGGCTCAGTTTGGCAAGGGGTTCTACTCCAAACCTTGTGACTCAATGGAAGGATCTCCCTCACTCCTTTTTATCCTTATCCTTTTTTACCCTTACTCTTACCCTTACCCTTATCCTTACCCTTATCCGTACCCCACTCGCTGTAGATAGTTTTTGTGTTGATTTTCGTTTTAGATTGGTTGGTTTTAGATTTTAGTTTGGTTTTTCTGTGTGTGTTTTAACCATCGAGTAAGAAATAGAGTGAACATTGCCAATGAGCCTTGCCACGCTTTCACTTTTATATTAAACATGCTTTTCCAATACCTTTGCCAGCGATTCTTTAAACAACCTAAAACACTCATTCACGACACCCACTCCCCCAACCTTCCTTCATTTATACTGCACAATGCCAGTTCTTTGCAATATTTCCTTTCCCCAGTTGTGTTGTCTCCAGCTCGTTCTGCTCTGGCTTGTCTCTGCAACTCACCTGAAGGGAGGTGTCCAAACCAGTGCTCGGTTTCCACATGAGGCCTCCCCAGTGCCAAGCAGAGCCCAAGGATTACTGTGTGTTTCCTACAGGCGGTCAGAAACCTGGGTTGGGTGCTGACAGGGCTGTTCCACTTCCAGTTCCAGAATTGTCTCATTCCTTTGGATATCTCTGACTGTTGCCGTGCTGCAGAGAAGGCAAAATCCCTTCAGTGTTTTAAATTTTTTTCTATTGATCTGAGTGGGTTTGGGACCAGAGTTATCCAAAGCTTATGACCAATGTCCTTAATGGAACTTAAATTACAGGTAAAAATAAATTACAATAAAAGCACCCCTAGTCCCCCACCTCCAAAACCTCAGAAAGGTTTGTACATATGGGTGACACAACCCAAATATTAATGTTGAAAGAAAATTAATAGAATATTACACTTTTAGAAACCTCAGAAGGGAAGTTGTCAGTGTAATCTCTACCTGGCCTGTCCATGTACTGTCAGTTAGAGAGTCAAGCTAAATCTTTTTTTCTTTTCCAAGCCTAGCATAGTGAATGATCATTATTAAATATTTCCTTCTATTCTTCTGGTGCAATGTGGCTCTAGATCTTGTTTAGAGTATACTAGCTAACCTCTGAAGTAAATACAAGGTCATTATAGCTATTTCTGTGATCTTTTGTACAAAGAGGTGACATATTTTACACAGGAGGTGATTTTCACTTCACACAGCCCCTGAGAGTTTGATGGGGCTGTTATTCATATACTACGAGCAAAGAGCTGAGGCTCAGATAAACTTCAGTGTTGTCAAGTTTATAAAATTATTTTAGATTCCCTACTTGAAGCACACCCTCTCAGGAGCAACAACAATTTTTAGAACACTTTTCAAACCTGTCTTCATTTGCAGCAGTGAGTGCTCAGTTTTGGCAAATCTGTCCCCATATGACCCAAGATGAGCCATCAGAAAATGAGTAATATGATGAAAAATTTGGTTTAAGTGAATTTCTTGGCTCCATCAAAAATGCCACTGATGCAAAGATCTGGATTCTCACAGCATTTAGTTGTCTTAATGATTAAACCATCCTTTCTCGACAGTTTTCTTCCATTTACCACACAACTTGGGACTTCTGTATCCAATAAGGCAAGAAGCCAATTTGCATCATACTCCTTTCCTGCATGATCCTAATTCACTTCTCAGCCACTGTTTGCCATTGTACTGGAAGAAGCAGGTTCTTAGGGAAAAAAATGCATTGTAGCTAAATAATAAAGATAGGCCTATATGGAGAAATCTGGCAATCATTGGGATCATCTAATTCCTCAATGCGTGTAGGTCAGACATTTCACCCAGGTTTAGATATCTAACTCTGAAGAAGTCCTTTAGGCTCTTAAGTTTCTCTCACGGTTGTTGGGGAGAAGTTTGGCTAATCTGTCCAAAAATCTATTCAGGGTTGTCAAAATGCTTGATTGTCTCTACACACTATAAAAACAGAGTGGATCAAGCTTAGTTGTTTGTAGTTAGATGCATAGTACTTACGTACCCATCAGCTCCTGGTGCTCCCTCCTTTTCTCTGTTTAATTTCCTTTCTCAATCTCCATGTTTTCTCCTGTTCAGGTGTCTTTGCCTAGCTCTTACCCTAGATACCTTTCATCTATAACTTTTTGGTGAGTGTCCCAAGAAATCTGTAAGTCATCTCCTCAAGACTCAGCCCACTTCACTTGCCTCTGTAAAGAGGAAGGACTTCAAAAGATGGTGTCCTATAGATACCCAAACCTCTATGATATTCGGTGATGAGAACATTTTTGGATCATAAAATTGGATCGTCTTTCTGAGACCTCTCAGGGTCACAGGGCCAGTTTTTTCCAGCTGTTCATTTTCTGTGAACATGGCAAAATTTCTGTCCCTGGCAAGAAAAACAGGTCTACCAACCTAACCTCAATTATCACATTATGGGAGCTTTACAGCAACTTTTCTTTTTTTTTTAATTATTTTTTTATATGGCAATAAAAGTGTCTTTTTTTCCCATAATATCTTTCTGTGCAACAGGTGAATATCTTTCTTTTTAATGCCTCCCTCTCCCCCCTCTCCGCCTCAAAAAGAAAAAGCAGCCTTTAGCAGTAAATTCACTTGGACAATCTCACTTTTGAATTCAAAATGTTATTATCAGTTGGAATCAGGGACAACCAAACTTACCTGGTTTTTTTATATCAGCTACAGATAATAAATGATCATTGGAAGTGAAATATATTTGCTGCAATTATGTATTCATAAGCTGCACTGAGGCAGGAATAGATACAGGATTGATACAGGATTGGTCCTAAAGGAGAATAGGGCATTAAAAGGCATTTCCTGGGGTCATGACCTGTGACATGGGAATGCACATGCCCTGTGGCTAATGAGGGCTGGGGGAGATGCATGACCACAACCCGCTCTTCCCGCTTTGCTCATTAGCCTGTATCTCTGGGGAGAGGGGAGGAAGGGGGCAGAAGTACCCAAACAAACAAAGGAAATTTTAACCCCAGCAGACTGTACTATTTAAGGTTTTATAAAGCACTTTGAAGCACTAACAAGGAAGTTCCTAAGCAAACAAATACTGTTATTGTATTGAAAATGTTGCTAAGCTGGTTGATGTGGCTCTGGTTATGATCTGAGGCTGCCTTGGGAAATGACTAAAGAAGCATGTTTGGTGGGAAAGGTACAAAAACAAGAAAGGAAATTATATATATAAATGGGCACAAATTCTATGTGTTCTGCTAGAGTATATAAACAAGTGATTAAAAAGAAGTAGTTGTTTATTTAGTGTATTTTAAGGTAGCATTTTGCAATGAAGAGCCACTTACCACAAAGCTGAAACAGCTAAAGATGCTGCAGGTCACAGTAAAGCTGACACACAGGTACATGAAGAAATTCTATAAATTTAAAAACTTTGTAGTACAAAACACCCATATTTTTGAATAATTTTTAGAAATTAATCAGTGGTAAATATTGAATCCTGTGATTTTTACAGAGCAATACAGAAGGACAGAAATAAACAACAAAATTGAATTTTGTCTTGAAGGATGCCTTCTAGATTAATTAATAATTTTGGTAAAGACCTAAATAAAAGAACATTTCAACAAATCAGACTGTTTGCCTTGTTGCCTTAATTCCAGCACCTATTCTCTGCAACTGAATTGTTCAATCCCTGTAATCCACAATGCACAGAATTCTACTGACATCTGCACTGTTTCATTTGTGATGGTGATTTTACCCATCTGAGGTTACAACAAGACCATAGTATTGATTTGCAAACACTGATGGTTGTGTTGAATGCTCTCAAATTTTATGTAATACGTACATTTCACCATAAATAATAGAAATAAACAAAATAGCCTGATAAAAACAGTGCAAATATAAGAAGGAATAAGTAAGTTGCCTGAGTTTTGGGAAAAAAAGTGAAAGTAGAAAAAGAGAAAATAAATCTAGAGACATACAACAGATCCTATTAAATCTGCAAGAAGTACAAGTGATAAAACCCAGGAGAAAAATCTCCCCTTAGTATTTAGTTTTCAACTGGAAATTCCAAATATTTTCATATATATATTTATGTATACACATCCTGTAAAGTTTTGCAAAGAATATTTTGCTGTGTGCTGTAGTATTGAAAGAACTAGACACATTTTCAATTGAAAAAATCTCATTCATTTCATTACAGAGGAATCTGTCATAATTAAAGTCATTGCATTCTCTGAGAAGCTTATCCATTAGTTTTATTTCTGAGAATATTTTTCTAGGAATTACTGTGATTTATATTTTCCTCTGAATTATTATGGAAAAGGGAAGTTGTTTGAGAGAGTTCATGTGCTTATTCATTTTTAAAAATATTTTAAAGACTGCCTATAGGCACACTCTTAGGTGTAAGCTTTGAATATATCCATTGCTTCTGGGGCTTATCCTTTACAGGTGAACAAAGATTTCTACACCCTTGCTGAAAGTTTAGTGCTTCATGCACCACTTCTGCAACAAGCTGTTTAGACTGGTATTAATAATTTGGAATATTCAGCATTAAACCCAAGAATTTCTTGGATTTGTTAAAAGAGGAATTTCTGCAGTTATTTTAAAGACCATTCCCTTCTGGACAGAATACTGACATTTATTTATAGGCATTGCATGTCTCAAAATTCACATAGAGGATGCATTGGTGGACTACAACTTCGAGATGGTGTTGGTAAGAGCTCTGTGTATGGACAGAAATCCTGCAGGCTCTGTTCTCCATGTAACTCATAGATCACAGTGATCACCCTCTAATGCAATGTTTTGAGAAACAGCCAACTGTGCCGAGGGCTATAGGCCTAATCAATACCTAAAGGTTTCTAGGGAAATTTAATATCCCAAGTCAAGCATCTTCCTGCAAAAAATTCTTTGGACGGGACTTTTATTTTCAGAAAGTCAATGTAAATATTTGCAGGCTGCAATCAAAAAACTCAGAGTTTTTAAGTTTTGTTTCAAGCTGTAACAACTTGAACTTGTTCACTTTCCTGAAACCCACTATAACATCTCGAATCCTTCCATTTATTTTAAATTGCATTTGAAGCCATCTTTAGGATTTATTTCTCTGCTTTCTCTTTGACTTTTCACAAAAATGTTCATCTGGGAAGGCTGAGGATTAGCACATTCCCAACACATACTCCTAAATTGCCTCTCTAGTGTAAACCTCCTTTGAATTTAAAGTCAGAAATGTTAAGTAAAAGTTGTTTTATTTAATTACTTTTGTGACATGCATTATGAATATAAAGCCATTATATCAGCTCTGAGAGTGACTGTATATAAACCTTTTAAATTGTATCCTCTTTAAGACGATAGAGGAAATCTTTGCATGAATTACAGCTTCAGGCTGCCCAGAGGGAATCTGTTGCCCAGAATGTGGTTGAACAGTTTTTTAACTAATTCTATAAGCTCTCAAACACAACTGATTTTTGAAGAGCTTCCTGTTCTTTTTTCTTCTATTCTAAATTGTAGTCTATGAGATTAAGGCTCAGTTTCTAAATATCTCCAGACACCTTTCTGTTGTTGTTAAAAAAAAAAAAAAGTTTTGAGATCTGCCAAAAGTAATGTAACTCAAATTTGGTGGCAATACTGATTTATGAGCTTTTTGGATTCACATCACAGAAGTAACTTGGTAAAAATGATCTCCCACTGGTTAATTTTATTATACATGTTTTCTGTGTGTCTTCAAGGGGATAAAAATTTAGGAAGAACAGATACTATCAGCTTTTTTCATGTAAGTGTTTTTCATAAAACAAAAAACCCATCACCTCCACCACCAAGAAAACCCAAAACCAACCAAGCAAAAAACCAAACCAAACAAATGAAAAAAACAAAGTTATTTATTTTTCTCAGGCAGTGATATTTTTCAAAAATTGGAATAATAGAACTTTAAATGTGGGTCCAAAAATTCCCCATAAATTGTTGAGACTGTATTGCTAATTGTATCCTGGTTTTCACAGAATCACGGAATCACAGAAGACGCTGAGTTGTGAGGGTCCCACAAGATCATCAAGTCCTGCTCCAGTCCCTGCACGGTGACATCCCCAAGAGTCACACCCTGTGCCTGAGAGCATTGTCCAAACGCTTCTTGAACTCTGTCAGGCTGGCGCTGTAACCACTGCCCTGGGGAGCCTGCTCCAGTGCCCAATTTTGAAATCTTTTGTATTTTTCATGAAAAGCTTGAGTTCAGACACAATATATATTTATGGTAAATATAGCCTATACACGTACACATTTTTTAGGAAAGCTCTTGGCCTTGACTTGAAAATGAATGGTTATGAAAGCAGATAATGTGAGCAAAATGCCAGGTCTTTCCATTTCTTTTCTAGTTAGTAGTGGATAGTGAACTTATTTTGGAGTGAATTAGTAGCATGATGCCAATAGATTGGAATTCACAGCCTGTTAATCACCCTTTGCAAGTCTCAAGCATTATCTGTAAAGCTGTTGTTGAGAATGTAAAATTATTACTCATCCACCTTTAAGTCTTCACAGCCGTAGTAAGTGTAAAGTAACAGCTACTTCATTTCTAGAGGAATTATTTTGTGCTTCCTGCAATTTCTTCAAAATTAATAAAGATAAAGAAGTCTGTATAATAATTAATTGCATGTTTTATTTCGGATTGTCCTACTAAATTCTGCCATTTCATAAATAGAAAATTAAAGAACTGGAACTGTAAGGAATTAACCAACAGTAATAACAACTCTGTACCAAGAATTCCCTCCGTTCTGTGGGAGTAAATCAGTGGCTGACAACCAACAAATCTATATTGCCTGTTGAGAAATAATATAGATATTGAACATCTTGGATATGAGTTGCCTTTTCAAGGGTCAAAATAACGAAAGCAGGATGAATGGTCTCAACACCAGTGATAAGATGCCAAATTCACAGATCACTTATTGAGATAGAAGTAGTTCAACTGGCAGTAAAAATAAAAGTTATAATAGATCAGTTCCTATTTCTTGGCTAATTTTTACTGCGATGTTTGCCAAAACATTATTAACATCATTAACATTGATAACACAGTTACCTAGGATAATATTGGCTCAACTCTGTCCCCGGTATGAGATATTGCTCCCATTAAACTCAAGTGGAGCTGAAGTCTTGTTTTCTTCGTTTAATTGTAGAACCTGAATGGTCAAGTGAAATTCATACTACAGATGAATAAAAGTCAGTCCTGTAGACCTCAGCTTGTCTCATTGACATTTTTCTACTGTGTGATTCATTTTCAGTCTAATATGTACTGCCACCAGCTCTACACCACTGTTGCTGATTAAAATGACAATCGCAGCATGTCTGTCTCTTCAATTCACTGAGCTTCAGAATGGATAATAGTGTCCAAATACTGAAGAAAGACTTGTCAGGAATTTTCATTTGGCTTCAAGGTAGCTGTTTCATTCACTTATCCCTAGTGAAAATATTAATAAAAACATAATTAATTAAAAAGGGAAAAATAAAGGCTAATAGTTTGCAGCTGAAAATTAAGAATTTTTACTCTAAGTTTAGTTTAAAAGCATTGTGCACTGTTAATGCCACGACTATATTCTCCTGTCAGATGACACATCCCAAAATATATCACAGCATTTTCCCCTGGCTGAGACAGTGTT
Source organism: Struthidea cinerea (assembly GCA_013397865.1). Taxonomy (NCBI): domain Eukaryota; kingdom Metazoa; phylum Chordata; class Aves; order Passeriformes; family Corcoracidae; genus Struthidea; species Struthidea cinerea. The sequence goes on along the minus strand of VZTI01002336.1, from coordinate 1,067,449 downwards.
CTTAATACATTCCGCCATAGTGTACAGTTCAGAGAAGGGAATGAAAATCTGATACCATTAAAGTTCCATAAATACTGGGGACACTTCTGAAATAATTAATTTCTTAATAAAAAATAACCTATATTTCCAGTACTTGCCATCCTTATTTAAAAATAAATAAATAAATAAATTAAATAAAAGGCATTTTGAAAGAAATAAAAGATTGTGTAGTCGTTATTCCCTGAAAAGAAACTATTTCCACAGAAATTTTGTTACCACACAGAGATGCACCAGTCTGTTCTTAAGTCTTTTGGTGATTCAAAATATAACAGATATACATGTCCATTTTCACTAATTTTATAAATTGAATTTCCATCATAAAAGATCCTAAGTGTGCTCACTATTTTCTACTTTAAATCTGTTATTTTCTTGAAAAATATAAGTAAAGGTAGCAGAAATATTAACACAAGTGCCAATGGCAGAAATCATAAGCAAACTAGGCTATCATGGAAGTGACCTATTGATCAACCAGCCATAAACTTAAATCGTTCTTCTACACCACTTACTAATAACAAAAACATCATCAGAATTAAGGATTGTCCCAACTGATTGTGAACTGACGTGAAAGACATGAAGATTGCATTTTTCAATATAGCATTTCATTGCAACACATAATCACCCATTCTGTAGCAGATAAGAAAAAAATAATTCAGTTAATGTGCAGAAAGGACAGGAGTATTAGGATCAGAGAACTGTAATTTTGCCATCTATGCTTGTTGTTCATTCAATACCCACTTTATAGGAGGATTCCCCTGGTACTTCGTGCACATCATGCAATTACTGCACCTGGCAAATGGATATGAAAAAGAGAATTTCATGCCCATTGTGATTATGTTTTGTAGTTTGAAGCAGGATGCACAGTGGGACTCAGTGACTTGGAGGAAGGTTGAGAAGCTGCTATTTCTTCCAAAGGCAATAGAAAAGCACCAGCTGAAAAAGTCAGAGAGGCAGAAGATAGAAAAGCTCACACGTTTTTACTAACAGACTCCTAGGATTACTATAATGCTGAGATAATAGATGGAAGCTATTGGGAATATGCTACAGTCACAAGACCGGCTCATTAAACTCCATTAAACCTTTTGTACTTTTTTTTGTCTATCAATAATGCAAATTAAATTTGCTTTTCAAGTAGGATTGCCCTGAGTGCACTATTCTGCCTACTTGTCTCCTTTAAATGTACATCGCCAAAAATCCGAGGCAGAAGGGTCCATAATCAGCACTGTCAATTTGAGTAAAACTACACTGCAGTTATTTAACTGTCGTGGTCAGGCTGAGATAGTGAATAAAATACAAAAAGACTATTTTGTAAGGAAAATAATTAATAAAATATTGCAGAGTTATGTTTAGTTCTTGATGTATTCAGTGATGTCAAAATAAGATCAAATAGAACGTGTACAATAGCTTATCTTCTGACAACTTTGAAAAAGAAGATACTAATAAAGAACTTAAAAGAATTATCTTCATTTGAGTTACAGCTGACCACAAAACATCTCCTTATAAATTGTATGCAGTTTCAGCTTCAGTACAAGACAATATTTGAATTACTGAGATTTTCTTGTGAAAACTCTAACCACAAGATACTTTTTGCCTCTTTCTGGCCAAAGAAATCTGACTTATCTTTTGCACATTGGCTGAGATCACAATAAATTAGCTTGTCATTCTCAGCCCTTCAGAAGAGACTGTTGTTTTATCGTTCAGGCAGTTTGGGCAATGAATAGGGAATTAATCCATAACCTTGGTTTTCTGGTTTTGTTTTTGTTTTTGTTTTTTTCTGGGAGAACTCTCTAATGCTCAGACTTTACATAGAACTGACTTCATCACTTCCATAGTAATTTTCTGTGCTTATGCGAAATCCACACAAGTGTAAGTTCTGGGTTCTCTTAAGGCCTGAAAACCTTATGATAAGACATGTTTGATGGAAGGTGGTTAATTCCACCTGATAGAGAGTCCTGTTTTAGAGTATTAAAGATTAAAAAATTAATTTTAAAAAAAAAGGAAAACTTGTTGAATCACATAATTGTCTAAGAAGAACTTTTTTTTCCCCTTTGGATAGTAATTGTAAGGTAGTTAGTGGAGAAGAGTATAAAAGTCAGATGCATTGAAGAACTCCTCCTCTTTTTACAAAAGGTGCCCATGGCCCAGGATACACCGCAGATAATGCGGTAGGATCACCTCTACGGTCAGTTACAATCTTTAGGCTTCAGATCTCTGTTTTCAGGTTGGCTAAAACTAGAATATGACCTTAGCAAGCATGGCCACAAAGATAACCCTTTCCTAGTGCTGATGAAAGGGCATCCTTGTTTCTAAGGGATCATGAGAGCTGAACAATTCCATGAGGGGACAGTGGGTTGGGAATAACAGAGCGTGGGAAGTGAGAAGATCCAAAACTCCCTAGAGTGTTACTTTTGCACTACTTTTGTTTGTTTTTCAGAACTAACTGACTGTTTTTGGAACACATCAGCTGGTTTAGTGTCCAGAATTCCCAGTATTTTGCAAACTCTCCAGCTTGGAAGACTTCATAATTATTCGGCCTGATCCCTTTCTCATGACATCAACTTTGTTCATGGAGTTAGGGCCTCTCTCTGAGCAGCACTGCCTTTTTTTTTTT
>VZTI01002336.1:1032945-1061370 GCA_013397865.1 Struthidea cinerea | reverse complement strand
AAGCCCATTCAATTTGAGTTTTAAAAAAAAAAAAAAAAAAAAAAAAAAAAAAAAGAGTGCTTAGGTGGTAGGCAGGATGTACCATGAATAACAATGTATCCTGTGGATATTTACTACCAAATCATGTTTAACTGAAAGGAAAGTGGGAGTCACCACAGCAAGCAATTCCCATCCAATTTTTTAACATGTAAATCAGGAGCACAGAAAGGCCATTTATGGGAGTCTCAGCGAGACAATGGCTTTCCCAGTGCCAAGTGGTGACATCACACCTCACAAAGGAGAAGGAAGAGGGCTGTAAGTTCAGGGTGCCTTGCCAAGAGCTTTGTTTTGTTTCCACAGAAGAAGAAAAAAAATGGCAAACAAAAAAAAGAAAAAAGGAAAGTAGCAATTTTTCTCAAGAATATAGCATTACAGACAGAAAAACCACAAACTTTCAAAGAAGTTAACATGTGACTCATGGAATGTACTTTGCAGCTCTTACGGTGATTTCAATAACACTTGTGAAAAATCAAAACTAATTTTGCATTTACCCTATCCAAGCAAAATGAAAGCGAACACAAACACATGCACACTCACCCATGCACCAACATACCCTCAGAGATGAACCCAAGAACTGCTCTTCGTGAGCTGTGGTGATGAGTGTTTCCCAACTGTAATGCCAACTCCAGCTGTATTTTGTAAACTAACTTCTGAAACATTATTCCTCTTGAAGTAATGAGAAAATACATTAAAAGTCTGGTATGTATGTCTTCTAAGGAAACCAGAATTGTTAGTTTAGTATATAAAGCTCAAGATCTTGAAGAAATTATGTATTTAGAGCTCCTATCTTCTAAATAGATTTGGGTCTTAATAGCTTTTAATGTCAGGAATCTCAAACAAGTGATCCTTTTTTTTTTGTTCTTTCTGCTTCTTACTAATAGTGTAAATATATTCCACCACTGGAACAGAAAAGAAAGAACTGGAAAGTTTCAAGTCTTCTGATTCATAGAAATAAGGGAAAAAAAGGGTTATTGTTGAATTTACAGGAGCCAGCACTTCTTTTCTGTTCTGTGGTGACTTATCTAATATTATAATATGTTGGGGAATCCCACAGCAATGACTTCCTGTGCCATACACATGACATTCTAATTCCTAAGAGTGTGGACTGTTGCAATAGACAGTATATTGTACTGATACCTAAGAGTTTTGGTAAGGAAGAAACACATATGCTTGTCCTAAAAATATACATTTGATACCATATGGTTTTAAGAAGCCTGATTCCATTTCTGATTTGTATAGTGCTGGCAATACAAATGTAGCAAGGCCCTCTTTTTTCCCAAACATTAAAGCATAATAAAGATCTTCACTGTGATTCCATTCCCAGCCAGAGCAAAGATGAAATTAAACACGCACAGAAGTGTACAGGAATATCTCCCAAGTGATATTTTTTATTACTTAAAAAAACAAACAAACAAACAAAAAAACCCAAATAAAAACAACAACAAAAAAACTCTACCAACCCAAAAAACCCCAAACAAATACATATTATTTTGTTTGTGTGCTGTTCATTTCACAGTTAAGGTCAAGAAACCCTGTGAGACAGATGGAGAGCTGAGCCTTTTAAAGGCTTTTGTAAAAGCCAGCTTTTGTTCAAAGCTTCCTCTGGTTAAGGAAAGTTGATACTGAGGGAGTGATCCAAAATTGCACTTAATGGGCAAAAGTGCAACTCTGGTGGAACTTGTATATCTTCATTTGTTAGAGAGACACATCCAAAATCATCCTTCCAAATCCACTTTAGGGCCTGAGAGACTATCAGTGTTCACACATCCACAGGTGCCTCCATTTCTGCTACTACTTTCCCACACAATTCCTAATGACTTGATGGGGTAAGATAGAACCGTATTCCTGAATCATTGATTTGGTGGATGTGCTTAATACATGCCTAAAATGCAAAGACTCCTCCAAGTTTGAGTCAGGGAACCTGAGGAGTGTCCTACCAACTGTAATGGACTTAGGTCTGCTAGTCAAAGCACATGGCATCTGCAACATCTGAACTTCCAGTGACTCAGTAGAAAATAGTGTTAAACAAAAGCCTTGTCAAGAAAACTAAATTCAAACTCAGAGCAGTATTTAAAAATCTTAAATTAGGGAGCAGCACCATTGAATCTGCAATTGAGACCTGTTGGTATTTTATTTAGTCTCAACCTGCAAGTAAGCCAAAAGTCTTAGAAATGATGGTACACCTTCTGGAGACTTTTAGATTTATGAAAAGGCAAAATAAACAATGTAAAATGAGGGGTAGGAGTAAGCCATGCAGGGGAAACAGCCAGATGCATTCTCCAGTGGAGAACAGTATATTTTAAACTACAGTGGTATCCTAAGATGCCTCCAGTCACATGAGAATATCACTTCAGACATACACAATGAACAGAAGGGTGACAGCCTTCTCCACATCTCCAAGAAAAGAGAGATAAACAAAATTTCTGTGTTTGAGTTATTTTGTTGTGCCTCAGGTTTTTCCCCCCAAAGAAGGTCTCAGACAGAAAGTACAGCAGATTGAGATGGCTGAGCATCAGAGCATGATACAGCCAGAACCAATGGATTTGTCATTGTCTGATAACAGTACTCTCTAAAGAAGACAGGCCTATATAATATCACTGGGAACCTTAACAGTATGTATACAGAGCAGATAAATTAGTGAGAAATGTTTATGTGTTTATGTGTACAAAATCTTTTCTCTCATTTTTCTATTGTGTATTGCTATTACTATTATTATTATTAACTGACAAGGAAAGATTTGGGCAGATGTACCTTTAACAGATTCTGGGAAAAAGCATTTGATACTGGTTGTTTTGACAAGTGGGACATCCATGTTGTGCAACGCAGAGCAGCTAAAATTTAAACATTAAATGTAATGAACCCCTGTCAGGTTCCTTGGCTGTGAATGATTTCTGAACAACAAAAATGTGGGTGATATAATTTCAGATTTGAACTTGCTGTGATATCTCAAGTTCACATGTACCTTCCTCTACCATCTCTATTCATGAAGAAACCAACATTTTTGAAAACAGGGCTCATGGGTGACTGGAAGATTTAAATCAAAATTTGAGTATACATTTCAGAGTCTGTGTATATACAAAACCATTCTCACTTGAGAACTTTGTAAAATGTGAATATCAAAGTAAGTAGCACTGCCCACTGTCAAAGTAAACTACATTTGCATCCCGTACATCTCAATATCTTCCTACCACGGAATATTTATAATATTTATCATTTGGGTTTAAATTTCTCTAGGAATAGTGTTTTCATTCCATTTATCCTTCTCTATGTTTTACCTTTAGATAGTAATACTATTTCTGTATGAAACTGCTGTGGAAATGATGAAACTGAAATTGCCTTACCTGAATGTTAATTATATTGGATATTGATTTCATAGTTACCCTTCAATATAAAGGATATGAAGGCTCATCTCTAAATTCAATGAGCATAAATAGGGCCAAACACCTCACTGAATTTCTCTGTGGAGGGTCAAATCCCAAATGTTTCTTAGCACCAGTTTTGCCATTCATTATACTACTTCCATTTATAATATGATCAGTTGAAAATAATTCTTCTTTTTATTTTGTTAATAAGGCATGTTAAAAATCTTAATGCATTTTTTGTCAAATAAAGAAAAAACTTGATGTTCAAAATTTTGACATAGCAGAGTCATTTGTTTGCAAACTTTGTAGGTGGACAGTAGAAATAGAGACAGCTGAACTGCCACAAAGTCATTGTAATTTGAGATTTTCCTGGACATTAGTTAGAAAAGCTGCAAACAGGATACAGTATTCTGTAAACTTAGAAGCTGTATTTTAAAGACTCCTGTGACATAGCTCAGTGATTTAACATAGTTAAATTAAGGTAGTAAATTAAAGCAGACACAAAAGGGTAGAACAGGGAATATTAAAAATTTACATCATCTTGGAGTATTTATCCACACACAGTGTGTTTTCAGTAACTTTAAATAACTACTTTGGCAGTTACACTTTTCCTGCTGAGTATGAGGTATTTGAAACTCATTTACTGAAAGTTGTGTTTTGTGGATTTCCATAGATAACAGGCATAATTCTAAGTTACTAAAAATACCGCAACTGGCTGTCATGTGAGTTTCTGAAAAGCCACAATAAATGTCTCTTATCTTTTTTCATATGAACTTTGGGCTGTACATTATTTTGTTCTCTGTGACCTCACTAATTCTTCCTGTCCAGAATTTAATAGGCGGTGACTCTGAACATCCCTGGGGATTCCAAGTTTGCGTGAAAGGAAACTTGCTGACACTGCTGCTTGACAGCTGCTATGCTCTCCCTTTGCTGGGTGCTACACTGCAGCACTCTCTCAAATGTTGCCCATTTCAGTATGAACGGAAAATCTGCTGCACACTGATGGACATGGTCAGCAACTCATCATAACAGGTGTGTGGAGAAATACATAGGTAACTTAAGAACAATTTACACTGGGCTGAAAATGCAGCATTTTAAATCTGTTCATTATTTTAGAACCTATTTTATTACATAGGCTTCACCACATAGTGGATAGAGCGTCATTATTCATGTTTCAATGGCAAAGAAATGACAAAAATAAGCTCAGGAAAAAATGACCAAAGTCACACAGAAAACCAAGGACAAGTCTGGAAATGACACTTACATTTTCAGTCTTTTCCTCAGCACATTATTGACCAGACCAGTAAGTTTAAATGGTAAATTCCATGTGAAATCTGAACCCCAACTACATTTTCCTAAACCTTGCCAGTGTTGCAAGGCAACAAATTTTTTTCAAAGGGATTGTGTATCTCTTATTCCAGTCCCTGAGGCACTTTGCTGAACATCGAGGTGCATGGGAACAACACTGTAGTTTCCACTTAGATGGTGGCATGTGGTTACAAGAAGATCTGATGCGTGGTACCATAGTCCCTGTTGACCAAAATAAAGATGAAATGGATAGGCCAACGCTAAACCATATCACCTCTTTCTGCTTCTGCAGCAGTCTTCTGGCTGCCATGATTCCCCACAGAAATGAGCAAAGTCAAGATTAATCAGGACCTCCAAAAACACCGTATTAAATGTGCAACACAGCACGACCACGTAGTGACTGCTCCTGGCCTATAATCCTTTCCCAAATGAACTCTCCCAGCCAGTACAAGGAGACAAAGACCATAGCATAGTATTCTGCTTAAATCAAATTGTATTGCTAGTCCATTGCTACTACTGAAGAAAAAAGTTATCATTTCAACAAGCCTGAGTTTAATATCTTTCCTGAAGGGTAATATATATTAATACATGTCTCTCAAAGAATGAAAAGAGTAAATTAACCCCAAGCATTGATGAGATCTGCTACAGGTAGTGAACCAAGTTCTTCAAAAGCTCTTTGAGAAGCCTTTTCTCATTTCCTGTCATTTTAAAAGAAATAAAAGTCTATGCTCTGTATTGTTTTTTCTTTAGGTAAACACATTTTTATTCTGCCATAAAGAAATCTCCTCCTGCCATTTTCCCTTGCTGTGAACAGCAGCCTATCAAAAAAATAAAACCTTAAAGGTCACACTGGAAGCAAAACATATATTACAGTTTCCGATACAAGTCTCAAAGACCTGAGAAATGCTTCATTCAGATTCATAAAAGTTACAACACAAAGAAAGGAACTTCAATTTGTTGATATTAAATCTGTCTTCAACCTTCCAATTATTTGAAATAAAGGGTTTCTCTTGCAATGTTAACTACACAGAATGCCTAGATTAAGCCAACTGAGTTTTGCCAATACAGAGAGACTGCTTGCACTTTCAAATGTGGAGGAAGATTTTTATAAATCACTTTTAAAAAAGGAAAAAAAAATAATTCCACTTGGTAAAATACACGAAGTTTCTATTTCCCTGCGCTTAGTAGATATGGTCTCTGAGTCTCTGAGGCACAGCAATTTTTTTTTGGTAGGTTTTTTTGTACAGATGAAGTGACTACACAGATCTACAGGTGAATTTACATGCTTTTCGCTCAGAAGTAGTTGTGATTTGTGTAGTTTACTAAATTAACAGTGAAGCAAGCAGCTCAGAAATTCTACAGCCTCCAGCCCAGGGGACAGAATGTCTTCACCTCTGAGCCCATTTTGGCCAGAAGGTAAGTGTGGCATCATGCATTGTTTTCTTTCTTTGCTGAAGCACCCAGGCCACAGTGAATTTCAGGCTTCTACCCTGTTTGGAACTGGTGCGATATTCTCTCTGAGAAAGAGGTGGGAACTCCTAAACAATCCGAATAATAGTGCAGTTGAAACATTAGCAAGTGTTTTTGGCCATGATGTTAAAGAACAGGATCTGCTGAACAATGGATCCCTTTCATATTCATCCCATTTCTCTTATTTGGGATGCCTTTCTTCTCATGGCATGAAAGGATTTCCATGGAGTTGGTGTTCATGGTGGAAATCAAACACAATGACCTTTTCAAATCCTGTTCTACCTTAAATGTTCACACAGGTGGCATTACTACACCGATGCTGGCAACAAGAGGGAGAGGATCAGGCTCTGAAGAGATCAAAAAGAATAAACAGAGAACAGGAGCTCTGTGCAAGAGCGACTGAAGTACTGAATATCAGAGCACTTATTTAACTTTCCTTGTCTTCAATCCTCAGCTGCAGGTTTTAATTTTATCTTCCATTGTAAGTTCATTTCAAGTACATAAAAAATGCACTAATAGAAAATGATCATAAATGTAAAAGAAAGAGGAAGCAACCAATACATGTATAGTTATCTTTATTATACATGGATAAAATTATATATAAATATATATACAATTGCATATGCACATAAAATAAAAAGCCCTTCTCTTATCAATAATGTTGGTAAAACATAACAAAAAGATATGGGATTCTGTAGCCTAGTGGTTTGCAAAGCTAATTTAAAACAGGTTTTGTTATGTTCCTAGGAGTGCTGCTGGCTGTAGAACTCTGTATCCCTACTCTGGTTTCAGAAGGCTTAGACATACACGTGTGGTGTCATACACATGGCCAAAACCTGGAACATGGGATGAGACTAAAAACCTCTTGACACTTCTCTTTTTATGTCTTACTATTTACCTTCATGTCAGGAATATTTGATTCAGGTCCTTGGAAAAAAATTTTGCTAAAAAAATTTTCCAATGATTCCAGTTTGTCCCTGGTGAGTCTCAGCCTAGCACCTTTTATCTGGCTTGGATTAGTGAACTGGTGACAATGAGTGTCTCTGCACTGGCTTTTTAATTCAGATCTGGTGCAGACTTGTTGAAGTAAATCTCCATCATCTCCTCCAGTCTCCCTTTGGTACACTTAGATATGTCTGAAGTAATTTATTTTAGAGAGCTACATCAGCTGGACAGAAAAGGTAACAGTTCCAAGTGGAAGAGGCAGGGAGGGGGATGGAGGAAGGGAATTCAACTAGCAAAATGCCTTCAAAGTAATAAACCTTCCTCACCGAGCTATAAAAATGTCCTCTTCAATGTCCAACAGCACATACCACCAAAATGGGAATATATTAATAATGTATCCTTTCAAGCAAAGCAACTACATAGGATTCTTGGAAATAGACTTTGTCAACAAGCTTCATCGGGATAGACAAAGGTACAATTTGCCTCCATTCTCTATTGCTGACGATGTTCTGCACACAGTTTCTCTCCCACTACCCAGGGATTAAAGCCAGAGAAAACAGAATGAAATGCGGAAAGATAAGAAAAACCACTGACTTTGATACTTCCTGAGTGTTCTTTTCCTTCATATGTTTGGGAAAATCAAGTGCCACAAAAAAAAAGATGATGAATTAAAAAACCCAAGAGTAAAAAACAGTAGATGAAAGACTTCTTGATCTTCTTCACTCAAACTTCTGTGTGAAAAATAAAACCCCATCTCCCCCTACTTAACTACTTAATAAAAAGACAGAGTAAGCAAAACACTGTCCCTGAAGCAAAACTCTCCTTTACAGTATGTTTTATAATGCTTCATCAGGTGTGGTCTCAGAGAATGGGCATTGTATCCAGAGCTAAGCAATTTCTTGCCTTCCTTGTCTGTACCTAATATATTTAGCATGGAACTGTTGATGGCCGTGTCTAAACCTTATCTACTTGTCACATCACCAACAATTGATATAGTGGCACATTAAAGCTACACTGCCATCACCCAAAGAAAAAATAAAGAAGTCCTGAGGAGTTATAAAGGCGGGGCTTTTCCTTCCTGGAAAAGGAAGAGGTGCTACCTGAAGCTTTAGCAAGTACCTAGTCTCTTGCTACTTGTTCATAAAAAGAAATCGATTCCCATGGTGGAACGAGAAATCCACAATCTCCGCATTTTAAATCTCTTCTCTACAAAGTGAAGATGAATATGTAAGGAAAAAAAATCTTCAGAGAAAGGATCTCTGCCAGTTGGCAGTGACACATCAAACTTGAGACTTTCAGAAGTCTTTCAGAAGTTATTAAAAACAACAAGAAAAGGAAACTGCTCATTTCAGATTCTCCAATTTGTTAAGGTGGCGTTCAGAGGCTGAGCTGGGTGTGAATTGCTGCAGTTGAGGTCATTCTATTTTGAGGGCAGTCTTTTTCTAAGACAAAGTAGTTCTTGAAAGTGTGAACTGTTTTTTCTCACCTTGGTGGGATATTAGCTAGGAACTCCTATCGTGATCAGTCCAGAGTCTATTTTTCTAACATTGTTAGAAAAATAAGGGCTTTTGGTTTCCTTTGGAAAAGCATAGTGGTGGAAGAGGGACTACCACATTAGAAAACCTTCTCAATCTCCCCTGGATAGCACCTCATATTTATAGTGCCATCAAGAGACAAGTTTGTGAAGGCCAGCATTTGGGAAAGCACTCTTGTTTGGTTGGTTTTTGGAATCCTTTATTTTCCCAACCAATTTAACCTTGAGGCACCGTTTAAAGGATAATCCACATTTGTCTCTTTCCTAAACCAAATGAATATTCACAACTAGAAACAAAAGAACACAGAGGATTAACTCAGAAACAGCCTTTTAAATGATGAATGATGAAGAAATAAGGAAGGATAAAGAATAGCTATGAATGAGCTGCTTAGCTTCACAATGTAATTGAGAAGTGTTTAAACTAGTCAGAGATCTACTGTCACAGTTTTTAAAAGGTGAGGTTATAAAAGATAGGACAGAAAACTACAGATGTACCTTTGGGCTGTTTAAGGAGAGTAACAATGGAAACTGGTATTCCTGGGGACTGGGAACAAACACAGAATATTACCTTTCCCATGAAATGTCAAACTCACTGGAGGCCAAGAGGTGCATCAGTTTATCCATGGTGTAAAGTCAGAGCCTATGGAGTAATTAAAAATTAGTATAGCCCACTTCCATGCTATGGGTTTGGGGCAGTACAGTTTAACATAAGTTTAATCTGATGGAAATAGTAAATGGCTCAAAGAATGACAGTCAGAGCAACTCCAGGAGCAGCAGTTGGCACTTATATGATTGTGTTGTAGAATCATAAAACCAAATAATCATAGCTTAGTTATAAAATTCTGCATGACCTGAAACAAGTAATTCATTTTGTTTCACTGCTGATTTCTCCGTCTGTGCAAGGGAAATCACGATACACAAAGAGGGTGGTGAGACTGGACCACTTCAGTTTGAAACTGTAAAATGAAATCCCTTGAGAAAAATTAATTTATTGCACTAAGCTTGCTATATTTAAGTACTCTTTATATTCAAGTATATAAGGTATTTTTATCTAGATATTATGATGCTGCAAGTCGATCTACTCTGAAGTCTATTTAGACAACCATGGAATATGCCCGTGTTGTTCCTTTAAACTTTAGTAGTTACTTGCAGATAACCCACCTGCAGATGTGTTTCCTCCTCACGCCACTTACCAGTGGGAACCTGCTGCGTGACAGGGTTGTTTGCCTTTCTTCTTACAAACGTGTGGCATGACTGACTGCACTTTAACAGCATTATTGTTACCTTGTTTTGAAGCTCTCCATACAATTGTTGAACCTATTGTTTCGGCCTTCATAAATAGAAAGAAGAGAGGGAAGGTGAGCGCCATGGGGGCTGTATTTGCATTGTATAATGGACCAAACTATGGATATTCCTTAACTGCTACTGGCTGAGGCTGCCCTGACACTGGAATATAATTACGTTAACACTGAATGGATTTTGTGCTAATAAAACACCTTTTCCTGGAGTTTTCTCAGGCCTTGTGACAGGCTTTGGGCTGCAGCAGTGCAAGAAGAGTGACCTGCTGAGTGCAAAGTCTCCATGACTGAATGCTGCAGCGATCCAGGCACAGCACAACCAGACATGGTTGTTTTCTGCACTTTGGGTGGTGTCTTCAAAATGCAGTTGGGGAGGGGCATGGCAGTGTCATACTCAAGTACCACGACAATGTCACACACAGTGTAGCAGTCTGAACAAGCCTGAAAAATCCACTGGAAGGTTATTAATTTGTGCAAAGGCTTGGAAATGCTGAAGCACAGCCTTCAGACCAAGGCAGTATGTTCAGTTGCCTGGTGTAATGCATGTCCCAGGCCAGCACCCCTTCTCTGCGTTCCCTGCAGCACAGAGTGAGACCTCAGATCCTGGCTGAGCTGTTACACAGATACAGGAGTGAAGCTGCTGGTGTCACATCTTGTCCTATTTACTGAAAAATTCCAATGGCTGCAGTACTATCAGTCATCCAAAACTCAGCACAGATTGATATCCCCTTAATGCTCCTTTTTTAATTACTCTGTGTGCTCCCACATAGGACATGATACCCAGCATGTGACTGTTCTGGTTTTCCATTAATTTTCATTTTTCCCTCCAAATATATGAAATTAAGGATATGCAGAAAATTGCAGCTTTCCTGCCCTCTCTAGAAGATATTTTTTTTACTCTTTAAAGGATGAAGAGAGTAGAGATCTGCAAAAACCAACACTTTTATAATATCCTGATTTTATTACAATTGTTGTATTTTACTCACTTGAGTTGGAACTAGCTAAAGTTATTGTTAATCTCTTACTTTCTAAGATTTTTTCACCCTAAAGGTTTCTGGCAAAATAAAGAAGGAGTTCAAGTCCAGTTTAAATTAAAGTTTTATTTCAGTGACTTTCAGAAATCATATCTGTAATATAGAATGAATAAAAGTGAGAAAATATCCAGATAAAAGCTTTTAAAAAAAAGTCATATTCTTTCTGGGGAACAAGGTGGTTAGGATTTGAAAATTTTACTATTTATCTACCTTCTCAATTTCACCTTCACTGAATTTGTTTTTCCTGCAGTGTTCCAGAACTCTCTTTCCCATGGATGATTCATTGGGTAGATTACATAAGATTTTACTTTACAGTTCTCATAGAAAAAAAAAATAAAATTGAATACATGGCTAGGGAACAGATTGACCTTTTATTTTTCCAGATTCTTCACAGATGTTTCTTTAATGCTGTTTTATTTGCCAGCACTGTTTCCTAATTTCCTTTTTCTTTTTTTTTTTTTTTAAATAGGTCCTTGCACCTGCAAATCTGAAAACACTGTAACATGGAGTGACATAGTCACAGCCCAAATCTGTGAGTAGGAAACAGGCACAAGGTGATAAAGTCGCTTGCCAAACATTGCAGGGTTGTCCAGTCCTAGGAGCACAATCTAGCATGTTATCTTCTGTAACACACTGGAAAATATTTCACTTCTCTGCCGGTAGCTGAACCCTTCACTCACCTTATATCTAAACAATTTCTGGAACATGGAACTAGAGTCTTTAAGTGCTAATGCAGTGCTAAGTTATAATAATCACAATGATTACAGTTGATAATATAAAGGAGATTTTTGAAGTAGCTTTTTCATATTTTTGACTACATTCATCTTTGCATGTACTAGTGTTCTGCAGTTCTTCTAACAAGAATGGATCAGTCTCTTTGACCACAGGGAAAATCCTTCCCTGCTGCAGACTTCCCATGGTGACACCTAAAGTGTGCTCTGTGCTGCAGAGATGCTCCAGTCTCTGTGAGTCTTCCTTCCCACAGGAAAAAAATCTGGCTTGAAGTGGAGGTAGGAGGTGGATAGGATGGGAGTCTTTTTCCAAGAGTGAGATGTACTTCTGTACCCTACAGTTAAAATACTGAGTAAAGTCCCCATAGCTGACCAATCTGACACTGAAAAAGGGAAATTAATTTCCCTATCTTCTAGTAGGTTGGACCACAAGAGTGTTGGAAACAGCAGCTGTGGTTGGTATATCACTTGGTGACTTAAAATAGAAAGGTGGTTAATTTTAGGAACATTTTAAAATATTTTAAATCAATATGCATAATACCCATAGAAAATATTTTAAATTAATATTTTCATTATTGATTCTAAGAGACACAATCAGCCAAAAAAAACCCCAAAGTATAATATATGCCATTAAGTTCTAATAATAATAACTTAAGTTTCAGTTATGAACATTTTACACAGACAGCCAGACTGACTACACAAAGTTGGCAAAAAAAAAGAAATAAAAACAAAAACCAAAAAACTAACAAACAACCCAAAATTTTCACACCACCTCCTGCAAAATTCCAGCATACAGATTTTGTATCTACATTAACTTTTCTTGGATAGATATCTGTGATGGAAATTGCAGCTAGTTTTGATGAGCTACAGAACAGATGCATAGAAGGAAGGAGGGAGGGCGAGAGATTGTGCGGAACTTCAAAAATAAATGTTTTATGCTTATTCATTAATGTTATGCAAAGAAATACGATAAATAACAATTACAGAACTATCAGTGTCTGTAAATAAAACTGTGCAAAGGAAAAGAGGACAAATTTGTTTCCTACCATCTTTATTCTTTATGAATGTCTCATCTCTCCAATTAACACTTCCAGTCTTCTGAAAAAAAGCAGCTGGATGAAGGAACTCTGCCTTAAACATGGATTGGAGGACGTGCCTTCTAACATGCATTTTCCTTGGTCTAAGTGTCACAATTGCCTGTGAATGACGCCATGGATCTGATTGACATGACAGTATCTTAAACCTAAACAGAAGCAAATTGCTGCCCAAAGGCATCAGCAGTCAAAACATTGCTGGTAATTACTCTTGAAGTTAGAAGTTCCTCCAGGGATACCTTTCCAATCAAACAATTAAAATCACATGTTATCAGACAGAAGTTTGGTTTCTGTGATTTTGTTTGGATTGAAAGACACGGAAATTTCTGCAATATTTCTCCATTTTCTGAGATGTTCACATTTTTTTTTGTCTCCATTTCCCTCTTTCCTCCTCTCCTACTTGTTTTCTTCCTTTGGGTACAGAGACTTGTTACTAGCTCACAGCAGAGTTTTGAGATATCTGACAGAATATTTCTGCAGCACGTGAAGGAAATACAGTCAGTGGCTCCAAGTGGGTAGAAAACATTTGTGGGCTGGTTTTCCCTTCTTCATCCAACATTTGGCACGTACAAATTCATTGTGTTAAATGTTGTGTTTGTTTGGTCAGCTTAGGGTGTGGTTTCCCCTTATATGCTTTTTACCATGCAGAGGGATGATGGCAGAGCCACCTGAGGTTGTAGGATATCTGTACTGCAAGTATTGTATCCCATCACCATCAGTATATCAGTGTATCAATACCCATCTGTTACATAAGTTTTTGATTCAGCAATCTGGTTTTTTCTCCTTTCTGCAGAAAAGGATATTCACACCACATTTCAAATGTAATCAGAGTTGAGGTACTGCCACATGTAAAACACTTAAAAAAGACCGAACCCTTAATCACTTCTGAACCCACTGCCAGTGGTCAGACCTCCATGGCCAGCAGGAACCACAGCTCCAGAGAGCCTGAACTCCAGCTCACCTTGACATCATTGTCTGGATCCAAGCTTCTAGAACACTCCTAACTCGCACTCCTATTGCACACACAGCAATGCAACAAGACAATTTTAATTAATGGGATGTAATTGTACGTTTCAGTGAAGAAGGATGAATTCAAGCACTCGTCAACTTTATGCATTTGTTTATCTCCTGTCAAGCTCCCAGTGCTTTTGACCCTTGCTGGAGAGATTGCAGGACATCAGTGGAAGCAAAGACACTGTTTAAAATCCTCATTGCAAAATTGCTTTAATGAGTAATCAGCAGCATGTCTTTAAGCCTGTCACACTGACCTTTCCCTGCATGCTTTCTCTTTTTTTTTTTTTTTTTTGCATTAACGGCATTTTTAACTTAAGACCTTGTTGAAAAAAAAGGGCTGCGGAGAAGGATTTTAAAGCTTTCCTTTTAATTTTAACAATGAAATACATGTATTTCACTTCTAAAACTTACTGATACTATAAATTGTGTGACTTTAGTGAAAAAAGATACTTTGTCAGGATGGCACCTTCACAGTGCATATGTATGAGCCTACTCTAGTGATTTCCTTGTCATGCCTGCTTTGTCCAACAGTTCAAGCAAGGTTCTCTCCTCCATTTGTTTGTGTAGCTATTCCCAGTCCTAGGAGGCCAAATAGGTGACTAATTCTTGACAATTATCAAAAATATAATCCAATACAGACCCTAGCAGTGTCAACAATACCAAAACCAGAAATACTGAGGCCCAAAAGACTCTTTATTCTCTTGGATTTTGAATGCATAAATGGTCTGATTTCACTGTTAGCACATGTGCTTCCAAATTAAACAAGCTAGGCATGGACAGAGGCTGAACACAGGACTGAAAATAATAAAATGATGAAAAAAAATAGTAAAAATGAGTAGGGAAAAAAAGGCACAGAATTGGAAATGATGGAGATTATATACACAACTGAGTTCTGACATTTTGTCTGCAATTTCTAAACAGGCTGTAACTTCCTAATTTGTGATGTGTAGAAGCCTTTTGAGGAAGAATTTTGCATGGGAAAAATATATATACAGCTTTACTGAAGTGCTTCATAAATTCATATCTTTGCTAATTGTTCTTGTTAAAAATTCAGAATAAAAAGAAAATATTTAATTTTGAAAATTTTTGAGCCAAAATGTTTTGATTTTAATCAATACTAAATGTCCTTTGATGCCTGTACATTCATTGATTGGGTCTGTTTTTAGAGCTGCCAGCAAACAGAAAAAAACTGTTATTTATGCAGTCTAATTATAGAAAATGTATATGCAATTGAGAAAACCATGCATACTTAAGACAATTATTTGTGCTTGGACTTCTTCAAGCACTTTTCTGAGGACTGTCTTTTTAGATGTGTATAATTTTATTCCAGAATATTTTTTTTTCTCGTTTGAGTACTGTTTTAATATTATCACACATTTTTGAGCAGAGCAGAAAGCAAATTTAGTGTAAAACTGTGAATTAGCTATTGCAATAAACCTTAACCTTTGTTAGAGTTGTTTGCAAAACCATTCTGTGATTTTTCTATTCTTATGTTCCATCTTACAGGATCAAATGGACATAAATAGAAATATGTAAATTCCTCCCAGTTGTGAGGAGGGAATATAACACAATCTGAAGGTGGGCTTGTAGGCACTGAAGCTTGTGCAGATCCTTACTTATATTTAAGCCTATGTGTAATTTTTGCTCTATATATTTATTGACATCAATACTTGTCTTTCTTTCTTTAGAAGAATTTGAATTAGGAGGTAGGGACAAGTGGAAGTCATCAGGAATCATTTCCTGGGCCAAACCAGCTTGTGAGTGGTCTTCTTCCCCAAGTGCTCATTAATACCAACTTATCACTATAGATTTTTCATTAATACCTATTTCTCTTCTTACATGTTTACCACATAAACACTTAGTCCTCTCAGTTTGGGGTGAGCCAAATTTCCAGTGAGAGATTTCAGGTTTCTTTGATTCTAAATTCTATAAAAGGCCTTGGGCTGTCAGCTGCCTTTGTCTGGTTGTAAATAAGCGAGAAGAAGAACTCTGAAGTAGAAAGTTTCCACTCATCTCCTGGCCCCTCATGCATTTGGATTATTTGGTGAGTTTGCAACTGTTCAGTGGTTCCAGTGAGTGCTCTGAGCCCTCCCTGCAACAAGGGGTTGATGGTGGTGAGGATGGATGTGAGGCAGGGCTGGGCTCTGATAAACAGCTCCCAGAAGGCTGCTAAGTAGCATTCTGCCTGCGGGCTCATTTATTTTGCATCTCACTCTGTGAAGCTGCATTACAGCCCCTCTTTCAAAGTATGGTCTGTGAAGGACAGCAAGTGCATCAACTAGAAAAATGCAGGAGCTAAAAGCTTGCAGTTCACATCAACCTAAGAGCAAAGGTTTTGCAAAGGACTTTCCCAGGGCATCCACAGTGAGGCAACACATCACTTAACAGCACCAGCCTTTCCTCCACATCTTCACAGGGATCAAGTGGGAGATTTAACTATTACAAACATTTCTGGTGTACATTTCAAAGTCTCAATCACAGGTGATTATCTAAAAATATCCTCATTTACTCTTCACAGAAGCGTTTTCTAGCAGTCAATTTCCCGGATCTGCCTCTGCAAACATGGCTGCAGCACATCTTAGGTAACACTTTTCCTTCTGACAAGAGATGTGTGAGCAGAGGTGAGAATTTTCATAGGCTACTTTCTTAAAGATTTATAACACAATCTCAATGCAAACATCAGACTACTTATTAAAGTGTAACTGTGAGAGGGAGGAGTCAGGGGACAAAGAGAGTATGATTAAATTGCAAACACAGAATTGTGAAAAAAAGGTTTTAATTCTGAAATAAGAATTTACTGAACTTTTTCACAATGAAATAAAATTAATTAACCTCAGAGCAGTCAGTAGTATCCATGCAAAGGATCCAGGATATCTGGTCTGTGAGGGGAAGGTGCCAGTCCATGTGCCTTTGTGTGACATGTCTCACTGATCACCTGTGAGGAATTTCAAACTTGCTTGGTTTAAATTTTAATGTTGCAACGAATGCTGTCAGGGAAGAAGATGGCAGAGTATACAATCATTCACACTATCCCTATTTTCAAAATTTTATTTTTAAAATTATGTTTAATTTACCTTAATGGTCACAAACCTTATTCAAATTTTCTGAGGTGAATCCCTGCCTTTCTCTTTGTTGCTTCTCAGATGACAGGCAAAGCATGAACAGACAGGTGTGTCAGGAATGGGCTGTGAGATGCCTTGTATATAGTCCACTGGTTGAATCAGGATTTCTAAAATAATTTTTATCCTCTATTTTCCACTTTTATCTGAAGAGTATACCCCTCTTTTGCAGCTTGTCAAGGGGCAAATATGGAAGACCTGCCATGATTTTATATTAACTGTAATTAATAATCTGTTTATTGAATGATACCTTCAGGACATTATTCTTCCAACCTAGAGCCTGAGTTATGTAAAGGTGCTACTAAATACATCTAATGAGCACAAGCCACTTGCATTAGTTGTGGATTAGAGGATGAACAGGGTGCCGAAAACACAACTGAAGTGAGGCCATGATGCAGCTATGTGGCCACTTAGGGTACCTAAGATGTGTGGGGGTAGCAACTTCCATGAGAAATGCACAGCTGAGCAGCAGTGGAGATAACTCCTTTATCCACACTGGAGCATTCCTGGCTATGTCATTTTTCAGAGATCAAACTGTAAATGTGAAACAATTATTTAGCAAACAGAAATATCTCCATGAATTATGCTTTTCGTCATTTCTTCAATTTACAGTAAATAATGTTCAATCAGATTAAATCAGAGTGAAAAGTCATAATACTGGGATAAAATTAAGTACTTCTGGGTAGATGAATAAATTTGTTATGGTTTGTTGTATGTTTATTACAGAGCAGTGGTTGAAATGTCAATGTTAATTTCACCTAGATTTTATTTTTGTTGGTTTTGTTGCTTTTTAACCCTTACGTTTCCAAGACTTCATCTGAAATCCTGCATCTATCAAACACAAAGATTCTTAAGGAAAAAATACAGCATATAATTATTTTCCTTTCAAAAAATAATTCAGTCTTCTCTGTAGGTAGCAGAGAACATTCAAGCACACATCTGTGCCATGAATTTGAACACACACTGTCCAATATCAGATTTGAAAGGCAATTTTCTAAATTCCAGCAAACAGACTCTTTTCTCTGACAATGATGAGTCACTCTAGGATTTGGAAGTAACTTAAAAAAATTAGAAAATCTTAATTCCTCTATCCCTATAGAAAGCAGCAGAAATCAGGCTTGCAAGAGCCTTTGGGAAAATTTTGCTTTAACGGTTTGCTTTAGCTGTCCAAATTCGAGAATATGAACTCATAATAGCCATCTTCCAGGCAAAGCATTCAGAAACTGTAACATAGCATTTGGCTGACTCAAGCTTGTCTCTTTCTGTAACAGAAATTGGCTTCCCTGCTACCCCATGACTTACCACCACAGTGGTAAACACTCTCCAGAACCCTTTTGAAAGGGATGATTCATCCCTGGAGTATTTTTAGGAATTTGTTAACTTGCATTTAGCTTAGTGTGCTGGTAGCCAATAAACAGAGTGAAGACAAGCCTTGAGTAGTCACACATAAACCATTTTGAATGCTATAATTGTACAGCATTATCTTGGTCTGTAGACTGAGTCATCTGCTGGTTAAGCAGAATGGAAAAAACAGAATAAGACCGTTGCTACAACAGGGATTTTGATAAAATGCTAAAGGAATCAGTGCTAGCAACTGGATTAAATTTATCTTTCCAGGATTACACCTGCTTGTTCCAGGCACAACTCGCAATCCTTGTGGATTTTTCCAAAGTTGCTTTAGTCTTATGTGTGAATATCACATGAATCTAAGTGCCAATGTCACAGAAATAACACAGTCTAATATATGACTATATGACATACCTTTTTGAGCAAGTTTGACTCCAGACAGTACCCTTTCTGTGTCTTGTATTTCAATCCATCTGAAACAAAAATGAAACACAGCAGGCACTGCCTATTGTATGTGGCTGGGGACCCAGTTTTTGCTGACACTTGGAAGTATGCCCAAACTGGGGTGGGGAAAGGGCTGGAGAACTGAGGTGGGGACCAGGCAAGGGCGGGTGTGGAATAAGAGAGAAGGAGAGTGAGAGAGTTTATTAGTAGCTGACCACCACTTCAAAACAAGTGCAAATCAGAAACAGGTTTTGCAGTACTTAGCCTAGCGGGAAGGTAGTAAGTAAGTGAGATTTTACACCATCTTTGGGACTGTGAAACAGAAACCAGCTTTTGGCAGACAGATTAGGGGAATGCCACTTTGTGGAGAATGGAAAGTGATGAGTTACAGGAACTTGGCACACTGATCGGATCATCTTATCCTCCCACTCCAAGCAATAAGATCCTGGCATCCTACTTTACGCAAATATCAGAAACATGATCTTCACAAAAGCTCACATGTATTAGAAGCCAGTGACACAGTCTGTCATGTTCCTCTATACAGAGCTCCCCTTCAGCGTGTGTAATGAGTTGTCTGGCTACACTATTTGTAATGAATTAAGCCTGAAAAGTAAACATTTAGTTGTTTGGGAAATATGAAAAATTTGGCTTTTTTTTTTTTTTTTGAACGAAGCTGAACCAGTAAAAGAAAAATATCTTTCAAAGATCACAGGGAAATTGCACTAGAAGACAAATAGGATTTTGATGAATCTGCTTATGCCAAAAATGTTGCAGAACCCTTTAATCACATGCCAAGGTACCTGCTGAGTTCTTTAGCACCCGATTAATGAATAAATGAACAGGTGAGAGGACAAAGAACCTTGGAGTCTGTCTCCTTTACAACTTGCCTGAAGGCTTCCAGGATTTTCAAATTCATAGGTCGACAGATGGGCTCATGTGGATTTAGGAGCCTGGAAACTCTGAAAGTTTAACAATTTCTGCCCTGGCTCTTCAGCGACCATGATAATTCCCAGCATCTCAGAGAACGCTGCTCTCCATCTCTCCACTTTGGACGTAATGAAATATTCATTGAGCCAAAATAGTCTGTCTCTATGGTTTAGTAGGTTAGGACACCACCTGATTTAAAACAGGGATTTGAATCCAAGCTGATGAATGCCTTTATACTGAAATACCAGCTGGCACAGGAAATAGGATTCAGATTACTGTCCTAATTATCAGGCTATATAGCAACTTTAATGCTCTGATCAATATTTTATCATGAAATGTAAAATGGAATAGAATAACAGAAGCAATGGAAGAAGACACCTATCTCAATACAACACTTACTACATCTCTCAGGAGTCAGAAGGGTTTGAGTCCTTCTTTGCAAAAGGAATAGAAGCCAAGTCCCCTAATCCTGGATTGATGTTCGGCAGCCACATGCTCCTAGTTATGGCTGGAACTTTATTATGAGTGCTTTTGTGCAAATTTTTGAATAGTTTTGCTTCCTATTACACCACATTTTTCAGAACATTAGCTCTTAGGCAAAGAAACAAGATATAGTGCAAAGTTCCCAGATCTAGTAGATTTCTATCAGAAATCAGAAGGTGGTAGCAATTTCATTATGCAATGTTATGTTAAAAACAATCTTCCAGTTTAATCACTATAACTTTTACTCACACAATTTAAGCAATTAAAAAAAAAATGTTGAGTGTAATGATAATTATCTGACACTATTCAACAGCTAATTTATTACAGATGTTTTTAATTTATTTATTACATATACATATATACGCATATGTAATAATTAAATAAATAATTGGAAATCCTTCCATCAAAAACTAGCTGCAAGGATTTAAGTTTGTATTATATCTTCTTTGAAAGTAGTCTGTACTATGCCAAATTTTCTGTGATTTCAAACTGCATTTAAAATGAAAAGCTTTTTATTAGAGAAAGCCATCTGCGGATACACTTACAGCTGATGTTTCATCAGATTCTGTAGGTCTATGTCAGCTTTACAGAGGTTATATACAATTATCATCACCAGCTACTGCTCTGTATGTTGTGAACAAAATGACATTAAGAGAATTTTTCCCCAAAACTTTCTGGTATTAATGGCACCTACTAACATAAAGAAGAAAGAGTATTAGAACAAGCATGAAAGGTTTGCTGCTCTTCTGTTTCTTCATCTGCAGAGAAAGTTGTCTCATTAATTCCGTAAGACAAACATCTTCCCATGGTGCCATCCCAGAAGGTACTGACCAAAATGAGACCAAGTGCCTTTCAGTAATTCTATTTGAAACACTTTCTCTGTCAAAATTAGCAAAACAGAGTTGGTGCTGTCTGTTGAAGGAGCAATGAGATGAAAGCAGTGCTGCTACCTGATATTCCTGTTGGGATTTCTTCAGCGTAAATTCAACTGAAACACCCTTTCTAGACCAAGGCACTCAGGAGCAAGGGCAGCAAAATGGAAAAAAAACAGGGGTGAAATGTTACAGATGCAGAAGAAGTGAAACCCTGGGAATTCAAGAAGTGTTCTGTAGTATGAAATGAAAGCCTGACACCCAAAGGCTAAAATGGAACCACTGCAAAGCTGGGGACAGTAACCACACAGTTGAACTTACACAATTTCAGCAGGTTTTTTGCTCCATTTTCTTTTCTTAGGGAAAATTATTGCCTTGCTCTCTAGGAGCATTCCCAAAGAACAGGAAGTGAAATCACAACCATGGTGTAATTGAATATAACCCTAATTTCAGTGAAAGCACCTCCTGAATATCTACATTTATATCTAGCATATGCACACAGGATATGTACATACCCCTGGTAAAGGGGACCAGTGGTGATAAAGTTCCTGTGTCTTGTTCTCTGACATCTGAATTGTGATCTTTGAAAGTGTTGTAACACCTACAGAATATTCAAGTTAAAATTTCACATTAGGAAGGTGGTAAAAAAAAAGATGCTGCAGTTCCCCATCACGACACATTAACACATTCCTGATAAGGTTTGCTGCATCTGATTATCTTGCAGCTGTTCTTGGTAAGGTTTCTTGTCTGGCTGGCATGGACACTGAGAAATTGCTTTAAATACGATAAATCCCAGATAGTTTCCTTAGGTTAGCTCTTGTTATACCTTCTTGATAGTTAATAGTGAGTATCATCAGATAGCAGTTCACAAAGACTGTTTAAGACTGTTTGAGATTATACTGAGACAAAACATCAGACCAAAAACACAACACAAATTACATACCAGTTCCCCCCAGCTATCTCAAACACAATGACAGTCAGTTTGGGCCTTATTAAAATTATCACTCTTGATCAGAAACATATACAATGAAGTAATTCAAATTGACATCAAATGCTAACACAACCAATGCAGCCTGTTTTTTGGAGAAGCCTGAGTTCTCAAATGCTCCCTCATTCCTGCAAGGATGCCTCACCAGTCACTCTGTGGGTAGTTTTACCAGGTTGGCTTCATGCTTCTTGACTTTTTATACAGTCAATTTATTATATTATGTATTTTCTTGACTGACTGCTACTAAGGCATGAATAGATCATTATTCTAGTTACATTCTTTCTGATTTTTTGTCATTTACGTGTTTGACTTTATATGTACTTGTGAGCTCCATTTTGTATTTTGTCCAATGTGTCTGACTTTAACAGGATCTTCAAATCACCAATAAACCATGTTTGACACCCCCTTGTTTAACTCAAATCTCCTCAGTTCCCCTATGTGTCTGTAACATAACCAGTCTGGCCAAAATCTTCCATTTCCACCCACAGTAATTTCCAAAATGAGATCATGATTCATTCAGTGGTGCTTTTATTCTGAACATAAACTTATGTTTAAATAGCTTCATGACTGGCATCTACTCTCACAAATTCTGAAGAACAATTTACAAAGGGATTTCCTTTTAGATCCCTGTTATTTATGAGCTGCATGACATAAGCATGTAAAGCTCTTTTAAAGACATAATGGAGCTTTTAGTGAATTTCCCCATTAATTGGTCTTAAAGAATTTCTGGCACTAATGCATTTGCAATTATTTTGTAGTGTCTTGGTTTCAACAGCTCCAGTTGCTGTGCCCCCTACTGTGCTGCATCCAGGAAGGAAAATGTAGGGGAGGGGGAAATAAAAAAACAAACCACACATTAAAAAAAAAAAACGCAAAAACAAAGCAAAACCCAAAGGGTTTAGGAGACAAAACTGAATATCCATTTGTGTATAACTGGGGAACAAATTGAGAGTTTACTATTAGTTGCAAAACTAATTTTCTAGAGACTGAAAGCAAGTGTTTATTTTAATTAGCAAGTACTATCAACACCTATTATGACACCTTAGAAATTGGTGGTCTTTCAGGCGGCCTAAATATAAGAAGCTGACTACAAAGTGTTGCTGTTATTATTACTAATGCCTTACAAGAAAATGTTGAAGTACTTCTTTTTTCACCTTGATTTTGCAAATATACAGCAAACATTAGATTATACTATCAAGATACCGTTTTTGGGTTGCTTTCTATAATTTTCCAACACTGCTTAATATTTTCTTTGCTTTTTGACTGCACTAAGCCCTGAGACAATGATTTCCACAGGATTTGGTGCTAAAATTCTCTCTACATTAGTACTGGTAAACCAAGATTGCATACCTAAATTAAGGATCATTTCTCATAATTGTATTACTTTACATTTATCTACACTAAGGTTCATAACATTCCATGTTATTTTTATGAGGTATTCAGTACAGTCAGGACTTGGTTAGGTTCTTATGAAATGCTGCTGCACAGGCAGCATGCATTTTTTGCAGCTTTGAACAACTTCAATTTCAAAGGCTTCCCATCAGATTTTGTCACTTCAGCTATTCCCCTTTCTAGATAATTTATGGGTAACTTTCAGGATAATTTATTGATAAGTTAACAGCACAGATCACTGAGGTATGCTATTGATAATGTCACTCTGGTGGCAATACTGACAAGGTATCCAGGCAACCCTGGATGTACAGACAGACTGGGGAGTGAGAGGCTGGAAAGCAGCACCACGGAAAGGGACCTGGGGGTCCTGGTCAGTGGAAAGCTGAACATGAGTCAGCAGTGCCCTGGCAGCCAGGAGGGTCACCCATGTCCTGGGGGGCATCAGGCACAGCATCACCAGCTGGGCAAGGGAGGGGATTGTCCCGCTCTGCTCTGCACTGGGGCGGCCTCAAATCGAGTGCTGGGGGCAGTTTGGGGTGACAAAATCGAAGAAAGACATTAAACTGTGAGAGTCCAAAGGAGAGCAAAAAAGATGGTGAAGGGCCTTGAGGGGAAGCTGTGTGAAGAGCACCTGAGGTCACTTGGTCTGTTCAGCCTGGAGGAGATTGAAGGGAGACATCATTGCAGCTACAGCTTCCTCATGAAAGAAAGAGGAGAGGCAGACACTGATCTCTTCTCTGTGGTGACCAGTGAATGCCCTGAAGTTGTGTCAGGGAAGCGGTAGGTTGGATATTATAAAAAGGTTTTTCACCCAGAGGGTGGTTGGGCACTGTAACAGGCTCCCCAGGGAAGTGGTCACAACACCAAGCCTGACAGAGTTCAAGAAGCATTTGGACAATGCTCTCCAGCAGATGGGGTGACTCTTGGGGATGGTCTTGTTCAGAGCCGGGAGCTGGACTTGATGATCCTTGTGGGTCCTCTCCACCTCAGCATATTCTGTGATTCTGTGGTTCTGTGATTTCTGTGATTCTGTAATGTACTATTCCTTTTTTTCCATTTTCTGACCAAGTATTTATCTCATTCATGTTCAATCTTCCTTCTGCATATGGATGATAGTGCATAAATATGCAAAGTTCAAAAAAGACTAAAAATGGTGACTTGAGTAGATAACCCATATGCAGATGTAAGCATCTTCTTCATGACCATTTACTTTTCACTCAGAAAAACCTTCAGCAAGTTAAATTTCCAAATGCATTTTGAAGATTCAAATAGATTTTATGGACCTACTCTCCTTTATCCACATCACTGCTAATCTCAGTAAAGAGCTGTAGAAGGTTTGTTTAGACAAAATTAACATACAGAAAATCCAGGTTGATCTTCCCTAATAAATCACACGGATCATGTTAATCTGAGTCTTTACTGCAGATGGTCTGAACTGTGTGGCAAGGCTATAAGAACAATAGATTGGTATTTTTCCAGATTTTCCTGAAACACTTTTTAAAATTTGGCATAATATTAACCAGTGTTGAGCCCTTTGAGACATAAACATTTCTCAGTGAAGGATTGAATACCACAGTTGAGGCTCACCTATTGCAGCCTTGACTTCTGTTTAGGACTTCTGGGTAACTCATGGTTCTGGCAATGCATTCTGCAAAGTTTTTTAATCCCACTTCAGTGTGAATCATATTCTCTTTTCTTATATAAAAGTAAAGAAGATTAGGTTTAAGAACCTCATCACACTTTCTCAAAGAGAGCAAACACACAGAGATGGGTTGTCTACTCAAGGCATTGAGTATTTTTAGTCCATTTTGGACTTTGCATATCTATGCACTATCATCCATATGCAGAAGGAAGAATGAACAGGAATTATTAATAAATTCAAGCTTCTTTGTAAAAAATTGATCCGAAAATTTCAGAGGTCAAATGCTTTGCTAAGTCAGTCTGGTTGTTGATAAATAGGAGAATGTGGGGAATTATTTAAAACAACTTGGAACACTGTTTGGGAGGCTCTTATTCTGAGCAGGGTCATATGAAATGGTCACCTGATGCGTGTAGAGCTTGACTGGCATAAATCTGCAAGGCTCTCATGCAAAGCAACTGCATCAAAACAACTGTGTCATTTTACAAAATAAGCAGGATGAAAGCAGCAGTATTAATTTAGGATATGAGTAGGGTTCAGGAGTCCATGTGTTTAAGCATTTACTGTTATTTGTCAGTGTAGTTCTTAGTAATAGGAGACAAGACATGAGGAATGAGAATCTGACTCTTAAGAATACACTGATGTTATCACTGGAGTTTTTGTTTCTTCCAATGTACTAAATCAAATGAATGTGAAGTGATTTAAAATCATCAGTCTGCTCTCATAAATCAAAGATTTAACAGTCATGACTTTTTCAATATAAAAGGAAAGAGGAGGACCCAAGTCACCTCTCAGCATATTCTTACTCAGTCTTACCTTTGTAATACTATATGGCTATTTCAGAAATTATGTCCTATAGCATCCTATTCTGAAAATCTAGTTTTATCCAAAAGGTTGTAGTATTGATTCCACTTCCTATCTGCAGCCTGTATGTTGTCCCTTTCTATCTCCTCAAGGTAGACAGGAGTATCCAGACAGCAGGATATTAAGGACCTGCCCAAAAGCAGCTACCTCTGCATGTCTGCATCTCCTTTTGACTTGCTTACATTAACACCCAAGGTGGAAACAGAGCTTTAAGGTGTCATTGGGGTTGTCTGCAAGAATAAAAAAATGCATAGAGGTTTTGGCCTCGGTGGCTGATCAGCTCTGTCCCCAGTCAGAATTTCTGGATGATCAATAGACTCAATATTATCTTTATGCAGGTGTGATGGGCCACTGTGGAAGGTATCGTGATTCTTTTCCCTTCTGGAAGGGCAGTGGCTTTGAAGAGGATCTGTAGCCAGCACAGCGTCTATATGCACAGGAGAGGTAAGGCTGAGCTGCAAAATATGTCAACAGAGAGAGGGTTGTTATCGTTTCCATGGCGGTGAGTGCAGGGAGGAATGCTGAATTGTTTACATTCTTTTTACATGCAGACTGCTTACATTTCTGGTGTACTCCCTTTATCAATCACCTGCTGAATTCCTGCAGTGAATCATGTATGGACAAGCTCCAGCTGGTGGTTATTTTATACTCAGGTGCTGATAAGAGTGTCTTTCTTTTTGTGTCAGCTTCTGCTTCATAAACAACCTCCGTGACCCATTTCTCCAGTACTCTAGGTAATAAGTGAAGGCTTTTCCAGGATTATACTGTTAAACCGAAATTAACCTTCAAAGAGCTTTAGCTGTGGTGTTAATGTATCAACATATTACATGAAAGGGCTTGCAGTGCTTACTAATTTTCCAACATGGAAAAGAGAGTTTTGGAAACTATAACTGCTTATTTTGGGGTTTAAAGCAGCCTCCAAGATTAAATTGTATTTCATCAAACTTCAGATGTCTGTTTTGTGAATATCTACCTATAAACCCATCACATTGTTTACTTCTACCTCTAACAGGGAAAATTAGGTACTTTAAAATCGGTGTGATGCCTTGTGCTCTAGAAATGGTTTGTTGTCTCCTCTGGCTAGAAAAGAAATGTGGATGACAAACACAGATATAGATGTCTACACTGCTCATGTCAAAATTTGGTAAAATGAAACTGACCATGTCTGACTGGGATTAAGTTATAACTTCACAGGGTCAGGTTTTTTTAAATCTGTGCTTTGAACAGCCTCTGGTGCCTTCCTCTGGTGTCATTTGATGGTGGTCACTAGGAAGGAGAGGAAAAATTGATTCCATGGACAATATGTGTGCTGCAGTATAGTAGTTCCCTCATGGCTATTACAGAGCATTTCATCCACTGATGGAGTATATTCTCCAACAAAATAATTACAAATAAATGATGACAATTTTGAATAACAGAAATGCCCTTAAGACAATACTGGTCTTCATTCCTCATTGCTTCAGAGCACACGAACTGGACTTCTCAGTTGCACAGTCTTTTTGTCACACCTTGTTTGTATTGCGTAAAATTGAAATGGGAGACAAGATTGACAGAGAAAGATTTCTTATTTTAAATTTTAGCTGTTATTGTATTGTTTTACATTCAAAATCTCTAGGAAGAAAAATGGAATTCATAGTAGCTCAACTATTCTGGCCTTAGGTGCAAGAAGTAGAAGAATTTTGAAAAAGACAATTTGAATCACATACAGATACATTATACATACTTACATTGAGATATACAAGATAAGCCCTGTCATGAGAATTATGTAGAGACTTGTTTTACTTCCGAAACATCTGCATTTAAAACAGCATGATTTGCCATCTAAAAATGCAAAATAGACTTTATTTTAGCAATGTATTTACAGATGTTTAAGATGGATGCCAACATCCAAGATTGAATGCTATTGTTTACCTACACATCCTTCCTTAACTGAAAATGTTTTTAGTTGTTCTGAGCAAGAACCAAACTGAAAAAGCGTGCTTACATTAGTAGCCTTCTAGAAAACTGACTGAAAGAGGTTACAGTGGATAGGGAGCCTAAACTATTCACATTCTTAGCAATAAAAAAGAGTGATATTTGCATAGTAATACAACATTATTATCTAGAATAAATTGTAGAGTGGACAGAATCTGTTCAAATTATAAAGCATAAAAGGCAATAAAATACTATCAAGTTGTTTTTTCAGAAGTATTAACATGAAGCCATTTTATTTTTCAGAATTTAAGCAGTCTTTAAATTAAAAAAAAAAAGAAACAAAAACTAAGGGAAATTTATAGGAGTACTCACATTAATTGAGACACATATATCTCTGTTGATGTCAATATTAATCTTTGTCAATAGATAGAGACACCAGGAATCATAAAACCCCCTTTTTTTTGTTGAGTATACAGCTCTAGCTGGTGATGTAGTCAATAACAGTGCTTGTTGCAAATCTGGAACTTGGTGACCAAACACTATTTTCATCCACAAGTGCCATTAAGTGTCAATTGATGTATTGATGTATTATATTTAAAATAAAATT